>PNEQ01082678.1:67678-91309 GCA_003012365.1 Medauroidea extradentata | reverse complement strand
AAGAAGGAGGTTACAGTTTGCTACCGGGCAGGTGTCCCAATTGCAAATTGTTGTTACTACTGACATACTTTCCTCTCCTTTCCTTCAGCAAGTTCCACCCCAATTCCTTCAATATCACAGAAATTAGTAGGCCTGGCCTAAGTTGCCTTGTGTATCTAAATGGTGAAAGGAAGAAAAGTTACATACATATCCCAGAAAACATAGTTGTCATTTTATAAGTGTAAACGTATTTCTACAATTGTCAGGACTATAAAAACGGTTACATTTGAATATACTGAAACATGTTATTTATATCAGTAGAAAAATATTTATTAAGTCCTAGAATACGATTAGGCTGTGGACAACTGTATTTACTGTTTACAATGTCGGAGAAAATTGTATTGCCTACTCTGACACTGTGCAGTCTAAAAACACAGGGTCGCCAGAAATAACTACGCGGTACAAAGAAGATTAAACCCTTATTAATTTTTTTTAAAAAAGTAATTAATAGCTCTTCACGAACCATATTTTAAAAACACTGTAGTCGTGTTATGTTATTAAAGGTTGGGCAATTGCCACATTGTCATGTATGCAATGCCTGTTCTACGTTACTTTACACGTCAACAAATATATGTACAATCAAGTATAATGTTATTGATAAATCTACTTACTGTTCCATAAGAAACCCAAACTATTCTTCTCTCGGGCGAAGCATGCTGAAAATTCGTCTTCGTAGTAGGCTACTTCTAGCCTGGTCGCTCCAAGACATTTTTCTTATCATCTCTTCAGAAAATTATAGAAACCTTTCGTAGTCGATTTTAAAACATATTTGTAATAGTAACCCAACAAATGTACATATTTTGGAGAGTTCTGCTTTACTCCCTAACCTCAAATCGACAGTAAACAAATCTATACAATATGGCTGCCATCGCGAGATCCTTCTGTTAGCCAGCTAACCACTACCCTGAGTACATGTTAGTTTAACAATCACTTTAACGTGAACTTCAGCGATAACATGCACTTGTAAAACACGTTAACAACAACTTTGCTGTTAAAGTGTTCGTTAAAAACTAACAGGAACTTTAACAAGGAGTTGTAAAAGTGGCCCTAAGGTCTTTAAAGTTATGTAGTTCCATTCTTAGGACATAAATATTTTTCCCACTATCACTTACTAATAGTGCCCAATCATTGCCTGTGACTTGAGTATTCATTTTCTTTCTTGTCCTTTCAATAATACTATGAACCCCATCGACCTCCATGTGTGTATGGCCCCTTAATAGAAACTTATGATTTAATTATCTTCAACTTTTGGCTGACATGTAACAACCAAAAATACATTAGTATCATGATATGATTTCGGTTTGGTCCAGAACAGTTGTCAGACCACATTGTTAATGTTTCAATTTCACATCCAATTACATCTTTGTTGGCCCATGTGAACAAGCATGATGCAATTTCTTTACCTACACGTGCACCAACACTCTCATCATACATCATGCAGGAACTGCTTTTACTATTTGGGTCATGAACTGTAAATTTAAGAGTCCATAGTTTTCGTAGATAGTAACTTTGGGAATTGGATAATAATGGAGTGGGCAGATATTTCTGAAGATCTACCATTACAATTTTTCAATCCGTACAGTTCTTACACATGTCTTTATCTTCCGCTTTAAGGTTATAGTGCTGTGAAGCTTCTTGTAAATGATTTCCTTCCTATTCTTCTATCTCTGGTTTTTCATCTCCTGTTAGGTGTCTCAATTCACTTTCAAATACATCACTAGTATCACAAGTGTCAACATCAGGCTGTTTGAATGAAAGATTAAACTTTTCATTGAACACATTTCTGAACAGCCATTCCTTGCAAACTGGCTTTTTTTCTGCTATGCATTCAGCGATGTAGTTTTTATACATTATTGATGTATTCAAATGCGAGCCTAAGTACTGTTTTTTCTGATTTTTCCCTCTATATAGACTAGAATATGTTAGATAGGCCTATCTTTGTATATGTTTCTTAATGTATTCAGTTATAATTAGGTCACATTTATTAAGAGGTTTACATTTTTTTCCCTATGGTCTTCTATCACCAATCCTAAACTTCCCCCTTTCTTCTGTGCTATCTTATCAAATTGTTCACTCATGGACAAAGTGTACAAATACATTGTTTTATAGGTGATTCGGAATAAAGTGAACTCTCAATAAAGCCTTGATTTATTTCTATTTTCTGTCAGTTTATTTCTCTCCGCCGAACATAAACAAAAATATTGTCACATAATTTTATTTACATATGGTCGTGCAATGTTTACAACTACATTAAACTACTCCGATAAATTTTAGCTACAATATCTATTCTTTAAATGCACGGGGCTGAATGTAAGATATAATGAAACATAATCTTAGCTATAAATACCTGCGAGTTAACGTTTTATAATACTGGTTTCTGTCCATCGAATAATTTATGTAACATACACTATTGATGTTACATATCTCGTAATTGCGGGCATATTATATTTGAATTTGTAACTCAAAACCACCACTAAAAACAGACATGACACACGTAGTTCAAGAATTCAAGTTTCGTTCAGTTCTATTGCCACGAACAACGACGACACACTTCAGAAACAATAAATAATGCATTTCCTTAACATGTGAAATAAAAAGTATGTTGTTTCTAGGCTAGTTAACATAAAACATAATTTACAAAATACCGATGGTTCCACATCATTTGGCAATGATATTCCTAGAAATTACCAATACTTTTGAATGTGTATATATGCACAATGGGCAAACACACACAAATGCTGCAACTTGGTGGAGCGGCGAATAAATTGTGAGAACCTAACTCTGATGCCACCTGTCGGTGGAATTTTGAACTGTCTGAAGCACAGAGCAAGCTGCAACGAGCAAGATTACCTGAGGTCGGCGATAGCGTCACAATCTTCTGGCTCCAATTGAGTCTAATTATACTGTAAGTAGGAATGTCAGTAAAATCATAAATAAATATTTTGCAGTATATTAAATACAGAGAGGTCGAGTTCCATTGATGTTCTTTCACTAATGTTGTATTCAAATAGGAAAATACAAGGAACTACATGCGATGAATCGCTGCCAACCATACATGCAGTAAAGTAACTCTTGCTAATGGTGACTTGTATGCAGTAATGTCAAGTGATTTTTTTCAAAGGTTAAATCTTTACTGCTCACTTAATCTCGAATGACCTGTATAAACTTTAATGTTTGGTCCTTTTACTGAGAAGAGTAGATTTTTGTTTGTCTTCTTTTTTCTTTTCTTGAATTATTTCTTGGTCTGGTTCTTTTAACACCAACTGCAGCTACTGTAGAAAGTATAAACTGTCTTTTTAAATCCCATGTCCTACTGCAATGCCAAAACTGTAAATATGCATTTCTGTTAATCATCAGATATATTTTCTCTGCATTTCAGCCAGCAATTACTTTTACATTGTGGTTTCATTTCCCTGCTTTTCACTACTGTAGCATCATCTGTGTCATCTGTATCAGACTCATTGGAGCTAAGAGAATATTCAATATCACTTCCTTTACTTTCAACTTCAATGAATCTGAAAAATCATATTCTTCATTGTTTACGAACAACTGCTTCTTTAAAGTGTTGGTAATGTTGTTCCTTGAAGTTTCTAACATGAACTGTGTAAGGTCACTATTTGTAGTCTGTGTTGAAGTGGACCGAGGGATGTCATTACTGACTATTGGCATTGACACACACTCTGCAAAGTCAATGTTGGTAGGAGCTGCTGGGACGAATGACCTAATTTGATTACAGGTAGTTGATGTTGCTGAGGTAAATTATGCAATTACAATATTTGTAGTTGGTGCTGAGCTGGATGGTGAGATATTGTTACTGACTGTTGGCATTGAAAAACACACACTGCAAAGTTATTGTTGGACGGAGCTGCTGAGATGAAGGGTCATATTTGACTATAGGAAGTTGATGTTGCTGAAGCAAATGTGTTGACACCAACTATACATAGTCACTGCTGGTATGTGTATCTGAGACGAAGGACATAATTATTTCAGTACCGATTTTCGATATTGCTCCAGAGACTGGGATGAAAGTCTTCGTATTTGGTGTCAGGAAGGAGAAAGGCAGGAATTCATTGCAGAAAGTTGACACTCCTGATGTGGACGATGAGATGGCATTATTGTTACTTGGTATTGCAAAAAGAACATCACTGATGAGCAGATCGGTTTGACTTGAATGCCACCTGAAATTGGAAATTCTATTGAACCAGATTCTATTATACTGTATATTTTACCACCATGAGTTTCTGTAGCAGATTGTTCGAAGTGAGAGTCATCAATTATAATTTTACGGGTCTCATTACAGTAGTCATTTACATTACATTCATTAAAATTCATTTATTTCTGCCAGAACTCTCTACGTTATCAGAAATATCTTCATCATTACTAGAGTTGAGTTTTGTTGTCACATTGTTGACTTCAGCTGTTTTCTGTTCATATTCATTATATTTCTCTGGCCCTATAGAAAAGTTTAATTAACTGTACGAATTAAAAAGAGTCAAATAATATTTATACAGTATGAAAGTTACTTTTAAAATGCTAAAGCCCTACTTATGCCTTTAAAAAATTAATATTTAATGCAACATCATAATCAGGATTGTTATTTTTAATTTGTAAAACTTTTTTCTGTTACACTACATTTCGATGAAATCAACTTGAACGAACACTAACCAAATTAAAATAACCTAAAAATAGTAATTTTTATTACTTTTGTCACAAAAATAGTGTTTTACACTGAATTTGTACTCAACTGATCTAGATATAACCATACGACTATTGCTTGGATAAAAAAAAATGCTATTGGACATTTACAAACTTATGGTTAGGCACAAAGTAACATATTTTTAGATTGAATTTGGCTATTAATACAATATATAATAATATACTAACCATTACTCAAGGCTAACTGCAGTATTTTTCGTGTCCTTTCACTCATGTCTGAAATATGACTGAAAGTATTTCCAATGAAAAATAGTTAAAACCTCAGAACTGTTAACACAACAAACCACATCAAACAATAATAACCATAGACAAAAGAATTCTCTTTGCCAAGTGTCACCAACCTTTAGAGCCAAACTATCTTATGTGGACTTACTACACAAAGTCATTGTTATTCCTTAGATCCATAGTATCTTAAATTGACTTAGGATAGTTCAGTCCCAAACATGTTGGGACTTACGATCATAGAGTTCTGTTTTTCTTAGGTTTTACTGACAAAACTTATGTTCAGATAGCTTAGTTCTAAAGAAGAGTAGCAAATGTAATTAAATAAACAGAAGTACAATATTCTAAATTTTTGGACTTACGACAGTTTGGTTCTCAGGTACAGAATTGTGAGTGTTAATCGTAATGAAATATGCAGCCAAATTATCGTCTCCTATTAATGGTGACACAATTAATTCAGCTTCATCGTTGTTAATTATTCAGCATGATCTATGACATACATATTTTAAAAAGTCTGCAGTTGCCGTATACTAAATGCACAGTAACTTTTCCACTCGAGTGTATTAAAAGTGATAATGAATAAAAAACTCATCAACCCATATTATAATATACATTTTCCGGCGTCTTTTGTTCAAAATCAGTTTTTAATAGAGGTATGTAGGTCCGAATGGATATCAAACCACGGAACTGGATCACTCGTCGGAGTGGTGGATGAATTTCCTCATTGTAAATGTAACCAAATCCGCTTGGACCTGAAGTGGCAGGTGGCACCAGGGGGTTGCCATGCTGTATACAGCCTAGGTAACACTTGAAGTCAGTGTATTTGTACCCTTGTTGCTTGAACGTTTATACACGTGGTCACTGTAGACCATAACATTGTTTCCACCATGAGAGCCAATGTATTTTACTCGAAGTTTGAAGAGCAACAGAGCAAAAGAAAAATGATCTACCGAATAGCAGATGTGTCGTGTTCATCGCAGTATATGCAGGGCCTTATGCTGGAGTTTTCAGTCGTATGCGATTTGCCAGTCGATTGGTATTTGGCTTGCGATTTTTTGTTTTCGTATGCACGAACCATGCGAATATGGTCGTGTATGACTTGATCATTCGCAATGTCAGGCGAGTGGCCAGAACCGAGTGACTTGGCTATGTCGCATACGACTGAGCTATGAAAATGGCAGAATACGTGTAAGTATTATTCTTGTAATATTTAAGTAGGGTTGTGTTTTGTATACATTTTAATTTTCTGCAATTTGGTTATATGAACATAGAGAAACAATTAGTGCTTAACGAATCTGGACGCACATTGTCCGTGTTAAGTACTGTGATTGTGTTAACAAAATGAACTAATTACGAATGAATAATGCGAGAATTTGGGATTTAAATTTACTGATCGATGTTAAATGGCTTTGCAGCAAAACTATCTCATTCATATATGCTAAACCCTCCAAATATCTAAGTAAAATGTCCAAATCACAGTTTATAACACATCATTCGTCACATAGACTTTGCTAGAGAGGTCACTATAACTCGTAAAAATAATGTTTAAATGTTACATCAAGGTTGCTATGGCAACACAATTATATGCAAATAAAATAATACTGACATCATTGCCTGTCCATACAGAAAAATAAGGAGCACAAAATTAATGTACTCTCATTAAGTTATAATACATCAGTTTTGAGGTTACATTATCAAGCCTTCAAATGCATGTTCATAGATGTGACCAACTGTATTTGCATAGACGTTCGTTTTAACACAGTATGTACCATAGAGGTGACAACACAAACTACTGAAATTGTGAGCTATGATTGGCCAGTAATATGAGAGCAGGGTAACTACACCAAAATAATTACATTTATTTTCTAAATCCCTCGTGACACATGACTAGAATGTGTTGTGTACTGTTGGCTAAACTGGTCAGTCATGTGTGTGCGTGTGTGCGAATGGACGATGTGTGACACGGGCTCGACAAGGTTTTAACAGGTGAAATTGTGGTATTACGAGCCAGTTACCCGCAACGGTTGCACCACCTAACCTTCAGGATAAGAACATAACATCTGGCGACGAGGGAAAGTACTCACAGTGTGAGTACGTGCATCCTGCTTGACGAACCAGCATCATAACCTGTACGATGGCGTCGTTCATACCGTTCGGCGAGTTTGTTCCGGGTCGGGATGACTGGAAGTTGTAAGTGGAACGATTACATTATTATTTCGTGGCAAACAAAATCGTTGATAAGGAAGAAAAGAAGGCAATATTTTTTATGGTTTGCGGGACCGAGTTGTACTCCATTGTCTCGTCGTTGTTACTACCGAAGTCAACGAGCGAGGTAGGGATCTCGGACATTTTCGCGGCACTATCCAACTACCTAGAACCCAAGCCAAGTGAAATTGTCGAAACGTACAAGTTTCACAAGCGCGACCAGCATGAGGGCGAGCCCATTGCCGACTATGTCGCCGAGTTTCGACGCTTGTCAGCACACTGTAACTTTACAGACCTAGATAGGATGCTTCGCGACAGATTGGTGTGTGGTGTGCATGACAAGACCCTCCAGCACAAGTTGCTGACTAAGGACACATTGACCTTTCAGACTGCCAGGGACATGGCAGTTGCAGCAGAAGCGGCAAGCAAGAATGTGAGTCATTTACACGGGGAGGTGAACGAGTTGTTAGAGACTGTTAACCAAATGCATCTTTCAAAGCAGCGATTCCCAGCCAAGCTTAAAACCACTCAGGACAAGCCAACACAGTTTTCAAATCATAATTTATGTTTGAACATTAATAAAACTAATTGTATTAGGTTTACAACAACAAAAAAGTAATTTACTGATATAAATTGTAGTTACTATGACGACAGTATACACAATGTTATTTCGGTGAGATTTTTGGGATTTGAACTTGATAACAAATTAGATTGGAAAGCCCATATACAATTCATTACAAAAAACCTAAATTCAGAATGATACTCGTTAAGGTGTCTTTCTCATTAAGTCCCTAAGGAAACTTTATAATTAGTGTATTATGCTTATTTTCATTCGATAAACTTGTATGGGATAATCTTTTGGGGATTCTCATCAAATGCTAAAAAAGTGTTCCTCCTCCAAAAAGGAACAATAATAACTATCTGCAATTAACGACCTAAGGAATCTTGAAGGAAGTTGTTCAAAGACGAAGGTATTCTCACACTTACTCGACAATTTATCTTTAAAGCTCTGTCATATATCTCTCAAAATTTGAAACACTTCCAGATGAATCATGATGTACATAGATATAAAACTAGGAATAATATTCATAAACACGTTCCGTATACATATCTAAAAACTGTTCAGAAAGGATCATTATCAACTTTAGCTAAGATATCTTAATACATTACTCAACCATTATAAAGAACTATGTATTTCTAATCCAAATAAATTTAAGGTAGACATGAAAAAGTTCTTACTTAATAACAGTTTTTGTAAATTTGAAGAGTATTTAAATATGTATAGTTTTATTAATCATAATAATTAGGATTTAAATTAGGTGAAATAGAGGTCTGTTATTGTTGTTTTTGCTATTATGGTTGTTATGGTCTTGTTACTGTTACTTTGTTACAGTTATAATACTGTTGTATTTATTTAAAACTATTGTAATATTGCCTTACTAAATACTGTGATGTGTCAATGTAATGTGTGACAGAGCCTATGTAGATATATGATTGACAAACTCTATACACATATGCGTTGTTATATTATGGGTATCTACTTACAGATATGAATAAAGTAGTATTTCTCTTGCTCATCAATAAATTTAATTAGCATACTTCCCTTGATGTACACAACTTACTCGTCAAACTCGCCATTATTCATCACATTCTCTATCCAACAAGATCACTGTTACCACATCAACAAAAAATAACTTCTCATCAAGATTGACATTTCACTTCAAATACAAATAAGTTCTCAACACACGTGATTCACTACAACACTTCCTCTTGTTGAGACTTATTTGTGTACTCATGATGGAGTTATTAAACTCAGTTGTTTTGACGTCACCTGAGTCTTGACACCATTTAATTCCTTAGTGAACATGTCAGCTAAGTTTTGATTAGTAGGAACATAACTGAACTCAATAACATTTTCATTCACACTTTCTCTCACATAGTGGTACCTTATATCAATATGCTTAGCTCTTTCAGACATTACATGATTTGATACCTGACTAATAGCACTTGGTTGTCACAATTTATAACACATGATTTATCAATAAATTTTAACCTGATTCAATTCAAACAAAAGGTTTCTTATCCATGACACTTCCTTAACAACCTCTGCCATAGAAACAAATTCTGCCTCAACAGTAGATTGTGCAACAATACTTTGTTTCTTTGAATACCATGACACTGCTGCTCCTGCTAAGAGGACAACATACCTACTACAAGATTTTCAATCAACTACATCACTTGCAAAATCTGCATCACAATAAACCTGCAACGGATCACCAGTTTTTCAAAAAACCTAATTTCATGTCACTGGTATTTCTTAAGTATCTAAAAACATGTTGTACATTATGCCAATCACCCATTGTAGGATGGTTACACTTACGACTATACGACTAAGTTTGCCCACAGCAAATGCTATATCTGGCCTAGTGACTCCTAGATTATAGAGCAACGAACCTACTGCTTGCTTATAAACATTCTCACCAAATTCTACATCTTCATCTTTTGGTACATTTTTTATTTGCAAATTTCTAGTGGTGTTGAAACACCCTTTGCATTTGCCATTCCATACTGTTCTAACACAGCAGCAATGTAATGGTCTGATCCAATGTTAGGGTTTCACTGTTAAGTGTCAGTACTCTGACAGACAGAAACTGTGAAGCATTGCTTAGCACCCTTACATCAAGTAACCTTAGCAATTTATCCTTGAGACTATCAATCTTAGCTCTTGAACCACACACAAATATCATCTACATACAGTGCTATAATAACCTCTTAACATTCATCAATATAAATACATGGATCACTGATACATTGGTTCAAACATAGACCACATAGCAAATTGGTTACACTCTCTACCAGACTTCTTTAAACCATACAAGCACATGTTGAGTTTACACACAAAATTTCTTTGATTTTTGCCTCTTTCCTCAATATATAGTGGTTGTTCCATGAAAATTTCTTCGTGTAGGTAACTGTGCAAATATGCACACTGAATATCAGTGGCGTATCCAGAGGGGTTGGGCAAGGGGGCTAGCCCCCCCCTCCGAAACAGAAACATTCAAATTTAAAAATATAAACCTAATGCTGCATAAATATATTTATGAATGTTTTCGGCAATTTTAGTACTGAAATGTTCTCAAATACATGATGTAGGTTTTTAAAATAATAATAATAATGTGTCCAGTCTATTGGAAGCTGAAATTAGGTGTGTTTTGTACTAAGCTGCAAGAATTCTATTCAGGGTCAAAGCTCCCGTCTACTATTTATTTTTTTTCTGAGTGCTCTCTCTTGGCACAGCAGGGTGCTGGCTGGTCAGCCACTACCTATCCCATGAGCCAAACCCTTCAAACAATAGCATTGCCTGCCACGAGGGACTAGAAAACGTGCCGAGTTTGGTGTCCACATGACCTGACTCTAGTCTCAGTCTGTAGGCTGAATGTATCACTTCTGCAGTCCTGTAACTGCCTGTGCCACATCAGCTTTTTCGAGCCGTTTTTACGCTGCTTAAAATGTAATTTTAATTTTTGTGAAGTTACGTAGCACCAACGTTTTTATATGTGTGATAAAAAAGAAAAGGAAGTAATCTATTGTCATATTTTATCAAACGGCCGAAGCAGAGGGAAGATGACGATGCTGGTGTAATGGTACCGGTAAGGTTTAAAATTAATTACTTAATTGATGTATGAACAGTTAAAATGTTGCTTATTATTACCGTTAATCAGGGAATTTTAACCCTGCGGGGATAACTTTGCCTTGCTGTATATCAATTTTTTTAGTTCTGAGGTCATTTTGAGCATGAATACATAGTTTGGATTCGAGTGTTTAAAAATTATATTTGCTTTTTTTTAGGTTAAAGGTTTTAGAGAAACTACAAAACCTAATATTTAGAGTGAAATAAAGTTAATGGACCTCATACGCGATACAGTAAATTTTTGTCAATTAACCCTTTAATCATAATATATAAAAATTTGCCGAAATAGGTCCAGAAAATTATTTCATGAGATTTTACTTAAGTTGTTGAGCTTGATGATGAGTTTTCAGAGGTAGAGCCGATGGGATCTTGTAAAGTTTCTTATGCAATTTGTCTGGTGATTGGGCCTGAGTTGTGATGTGTCACTCAAAGAACTCACTAATATCGGGGTCCTAGAATTGTGTGAGTAAGACTGCTAAATTAGGTAGCGGTAGAACAGTTTCAACTTCTAGTCGTACACTCAAGTTTTTTTCGACAGTTTCAAACATTGTATATTAAATTCAACTGACACCAACGAATCATCAATTAGGCCAACTAACAGAGAAACTAAGATAATGTTCTCATCCACTCAATAACGCCCAATCCATACTGATTGGCCCGGTAAAGATAAACATAAAATTTTAAGGATATCTTCTCCTAAAGATGTAGATGCTAAAAAACTACTCATCTTATTTTAATGAAATTTTTTTTTCCATGTAGACATTTTATTTTTGAACGTATATTTACATAGCACTGGACGATGTTATGCTTTGCTTACGAGTAAAAACAAAACTTGTGTTTAGAAAAATAAGGGATAAAAACCACAAAATCCATAAAAATTGAAAACTATAAGATTTATAATTTTTAATACGACAATATCCAGGACCCTAACCGACTTTTAAAAATAGCCTACTCGAATTTTGATTATAAAATAATATTTCTATCCGAATATCTCTGCGCGATAGGTTTAGAGATGTTAAAATTATTTTCAAATCAAAATGCAAACTGTATTTTTTAAATTAGATTTTTATACTTTCGTGGATATTGTCATATTAAAAACTATAAAAAATACAGTTTTCAATTTTATGGATTGTTCTAGATACCAATTTTAATATTTTACTCTAAAGCAAGGCACACTACTGTCCAGTGCTACATAAACAGACGTTCGCTAATAAAATATCTACTCGCCAAAAAAAAATTAGTAGTTTAGATTTTATCGACTATTGAATATTCCAGCCGTCCGCTAGTAGACATCTCAGTTTTCAATGTCTTCTTTATTTTTGTACTTGTACTAGATATTTTTTCTTAATTTAGACATAAATTGTGATTAAATCTTCCACTTAGGAAATTTTTGTATATCTTATAGTTTTTGCGTTATGAGTCGTAAACAAAAAAATTTGCAGTTTACGGTTTTATGCACGCCACTAAAACCGACTGACATACCAAAACGAAAAAAATTCACAATGTATAACAATGTTGTAGGTTATGATTTGCCATATATAAAACCAAAAATAAAATATTTCTGTATTTAATATAAAATGCTGAATTTTGAAATGAAAATTTCAAAATTTCAAAAATGTTTAAAAAATAAAAAACTATATATATATTTGTTTTTATATGTGTCAAATCACAGCCTACAACATTGTTATACACTGTGAATTTTTTTTCTGTTTGGTATGTTGGTTGGTTTTAGTAGCGTACATAAAACCGTGAAGTGCCAATTTTTATGTTTACGACTCATTACGCAAAAACAATGAGAGACACAAAAATTTCCTAAGACGAAAATTTAGTCATAATTTATGTTTAAAATAAGAAAAGAAATATCTGGTACAAATAAAAAAAAATAAAAAAAGACATTTAAAACTGAGGTGGACGGCACCCTTAACTTTCCATGCCCCTTAAGAGTGTCCTCGACTGGCGCATGCAGCGTGTCACGTGTATTCTTTTTCACGCGAAAACACTTAACTTATTCATATTAAGTTTATTTACGAAAAGAAAACACACTTGATACTATGCTTCTATGTTTTCACAAATTCAGCACGCTTGTTAGAAACATAATTTTCGGTCCTCTCAAAATGGCTAAAAACGTATTTTTTTAGATTGCTGGAACCTGAATTCGTGAAGTGTAAAGCGAGAGGCACGTGATGGTCTTTACTTCATACTATTCAAAAATAAAATGTTGTGGTCACCGCTTAAAGTCCCGTAGGAAAAACTCTTCAAGGAAAACCATGCATGCCAGTTTGGCGCGCTGTGAATAGACGCGATATGCTTTTCGTCAAGCGTGGGACAGTGGCTCTTATCACTACGCTATTCCCACTCATCAAAGGCGGAAATTCGACAAGGTGTGAAAAGTGTTTTATTTAAACGTTTATATAGCTTGAACCCGACGAGCAAGCAGTGATTTTTACATCAATAAGGCAATTCCTAAACGGTTAATTAGGGATTTTTCGAAATCCTACTGTTTAGAAGTGCAAAAACGTATGGTATGCTTTACTAGAATGACTTCTAAAAGTATTTTCAGAATTTTAAAAAAATTTAAAACAGTAAGTGGGAGGGGGGAGGGATGAAATGTGTCTTTCAGTAGCTCTTAGACCTGGTGACATAATGTTGCATAATATTGAGATGCTTTTGCTTCAGAATACTGCTTACACAAATACCTAAAAGTTATTTCAGGACCTTTTGTGTTCCAACTATTAACGAAACGAAAATTTGTTTTCACAGAATATCTTATACGTATCCTTAAGACCGATTAAATACAATTGTACCTTTCCGAGGTCTTGGTATTTATCTATCATGTGATTAGCTGAGCAGAGCAATGCAGTGGTGATTTAAACCGATCCTTTTCTCATTATATCTCAAACCGTATGTTTATCTTAATAATGGATCAGGGAAAAACATGTAACTATGTATTTAGTTGTAATTGGCTATGTTACGAGCTCCGAATGATTTATTTTCGCATGCTTGTTAAGGAGGAATGATAAATATGGACAAAATTGAGATAATTTGTGGTGAAACTTTAGTTGTGTTTTATTGTTAATTGTTTTGCTTTGTATTTACCGATTTAAATAGTTTATAACGTTTGCAAGAAACATATAACTTATTTGTGATTGTTCTTTAAATTCGAGTCATTTATATTATGCGAATATAAAATCATGACTGAAGTAATATATCTGTAGCATTTTTCGTAAAATAATAATCTGACAGTAATTTTGAAGCACACAGAATAAATGCTGTTTACCGTCACGTGATAATTGTTTACGGGAATCTTGTTAAATACAGTCAATTAATTCTGTGAGAAAATAATATGAATAATAAGAAACACAAATACAGTCGCAGTTATAGAAGGGAGATGGATCACCAACGCTTCAACTAGGTGTCATAAAACATGTTAATGTTGGAAGTTGTTAAATTTAGGATTACAGTGTAATGTCTGGAAAAACCATTGTGATATTTATTAAAATTAATTTAGTAGTATGCAAAAATTAACACTCAAATATGCTTCGGCTCGCATAGAAGTAAGTCAGGCTGGTGATAGAACAATATGACAGCCTCAGAAAGCTGTTGTGGAATGTGTCATATACATGTAATACAGAAGGAAATGATTTTCGCTCGTGCAATACAAAATACACATATCCATATTAATACTCAGTTTTTTAAACAATTTTCTGTTCATCTAGTTCTGTTCATGTTTATGCGAGATGCAAGAATTCGACACCAAAATCATTGTGTTGTGAGTTTAAATTATTTGTGCATGTTCTAGGAAAGTTCTCTAAACACGTTTATTTATCCACTGGAAGCCATTATTAGGTAGATAATACGGACGTGATAGGTGAATTTGTAAAGAATACTATCGTCTTTATGAACAGAACACTAAAGAGGCATGCAGTGATTTCACTGCAGCCTTGTATTCAACTACTCTTGTCTGCGATAAGCTTGTTCCTTCTGGTGTATAGGGACTGGCTTGCCAACAACCTGCCAGTAAGATGTCTGAATAACATATTTATGTGATCTTAAAAGGTGGAAGGTAAGGCGTAAAGTCAAACAAATGCTGTTCTGTTTCTGTTTTACAAGTTCGGTTGTTATTTTTCTCGATTCATCAGTTTTCAAAAAGCAGTTACATTAATTTTAAAGTGTTACAAATACCTATGTTTAAAATGTGTGCTATATTTTTTTAAAAATATAGGTGCCTATTTGGACTGTGTTTTATTCTAATATGTAAAGATACTGACAGTAATTTTGGCAGTTTTGTGTAAAACAAAACACGTGTGACATGTTATGTATCACAGTTCATGTGCTAGGCGAGAATTTCCTTGATTGCAAATAAAGTAAGCTTTTCTTCTGATCATTCAGACTAAAAATATTGAATTTCTTAAATACTTAAATGAAAAGACTTTTGTAAAGAGATTGCACCTATATAAGATACCAACAAATAATAAATAACAGTTAAAATGTATCGTTAATCGTTATAAAAACACCTTTTTAATAAATAATTAAGAGAGAGACACTTTAAGACAGTTTTAAAAATTACTGATGACATTATGAGAAATAAGTTTAAATAAATAAATGGAAATCACTGCATGAC
Source organism: Medauroidea extradentata (assembly GCA_003012365.1). Lineage (NCBI taxonomy): Eukaryota > Metazoa > Arthropoda > Insecta > Phasmatodea > Phasmatidae > Medauroidea > Medauroidea extradentata. Next base: position 75,815 of record PNEQ01082678.1, on the reverse strand, counting down.
TGTATTAGATTTTTTTATATATATTTCTACTAGGAAAACTGCTAAAATAGTCTCGTTTTGCACCTTGAAATCCAATTTTTTTCCGGGCGAGGACCCCCTGACCCCCCGCTTCATTAAGGGGGTGGGTGACTGTTGCCCCCCTCCCCCAAAATAAAAATCCTGGCTACGCCACTGCTAAATATCTAAGAATTCATGATACCAATCATTCTCTACACTCAGAGCCATGAGGATTCTAAGAGACCTGTGCTTAATGACAGGGCTATAGGTCTTGTAAATATGAACACCTGGAACCTGAGAATGACCTCTAGCCACAAGCCTAGCCTTAAGTCACTCCACTGTTCCATTAGGGTGGTGTTTCACCTTTAACACCCACTTACACCCTACTACATTCCTATCATTTGGCCTTTGGACAATATTCCATATATTCTGATTCCTCAAGTTCTGAACCTCTGATTCCATCGCTTGCTACTACAACTCTTTAAATTCACTGTTTAAAGCCTCATGCACATCTACAGGATCATTAACATCTGACATTTTACAATAAACTACATTACAAACATGCCCAGATTGAGATATTCTCTCAAATTTATCAACAATAGAACATTTACATACATTACAACAAGAACACTTAAGAGGTTTTGGAACTCTTAATGAACGTCTCAATTCACCAGATATCTCCCTGATTGCATCAAATGTGTTTACATCACATTGGGTATCAGTGGGCCTACTTACAATGGTATCACAAGCACTATAGATATCAGAGGTTACAACATTTTCACCCCCTTCACAACTTTCAACACCTTTAATTAGAACTGGGGTGTTTTCATTTTTACCTGCAATTGGAACAAAATTATCTCTTCGTGGGCTTTCAAGTACATTCACCTCATTAGGCCTACTTAATGTAAAATTTTTGCTATTAAATCAGTTTCTCTCAGATTACTTACAATGTCATCATGGTTTACAACTACATTCACCTCATCACCAATGCACTCAGGATCTGGTATAACAGAATCACAATTATCATCTATACCGTCATAATTATCTAGAATTATAAACATGTCCAGCCTTGGTTCTTTCATTGCATTATTTATGCTGCTGTATTGTTTGAAGGGAAAGACATTTTCCTCAAACATTACATGATAAGCAATCTTAACCTTTCTTTCATTTAAGATCCAGACCCTAAAACCCTTTCTGTAAGATTCATAACCTAGAAATATACCTTCTACAGCTCTATGGTCAAACTTACTTGTGGGATCAACTCTAACCCAAACCCTGCATCCAAAGACATTAAGCCTTTGAAGTAGCTCCTTAGTAATCCTTTCACCTGATCACAACTTGTATGGTATTTTCTCTGAAATAAAAATGCTGGGGCATAGGTTGTGTATAAAATATGCAGTGTTTACAGCCTCTGACCAGAAGTATGCAGGAACGCCTGATTGTATCAACATACATGTAGCCATCTCTACTAATGATCTGTTCTACCACACCATTTTGCTTGGGGAGGCACTGTTTTTCTGTGTACAATCCCACTTATTTGCAAAAAAATTCTCAAAAGCATGACCACAATACTCCCCCCCTCCATCAGATTAATCGCCTTTACCTTTGCACCATGTTGGTTCCCTACCGCAGCCCTGAATAACATGAAATTTTTCAATGTGTCACTCTTTCTGCACAAAAATCTAACAGTAACAAATATAGAAAAGTCATCAATTAAAGTTAATACATATTGAGCACCCCCTACTGAGCATGGTCTTATTTCACCCAACAGATCACTGTGAATAAGTTCCAACGGCTTTGTAGTAGAACTATTACTCTTCTTAGGGAAAGGGATTTTCGCCATCTTACCTTTAACGCAAACTTCACATTTGGCATTGTCACCTGCATCTTTTTACTTGAGGTTCTCGAGCCCTGGAATCTTCTCTAATACAGCCTCATGGAGATGCCCAAACCTCTCATGCCACACAGTAGCTGCATGCAATACGACTGCATCATTCACCACATGCTCCTTTTCGTGTACATTAGCTGCCACTACGCTTCTAACAGTGGCGATGCGTGACGTAGTTTGAAAGGCAAGCTACTTAATCATATTTGCGATTACCAGGATTTTAGTGCTTAAAAAGGAAAAGAGGAGGGCGGCTTAAAACTAGGAGTATTTTTAACGGGAGAGAGATAATAAAATCGACTATAGCATATTCCCTAGCAACAAGCATGGCAGCCAGTTAAACAACTGACGTAACGGAAATTGTAACGGCTTGTATGGCAGCTGTTAAGCGGTATCGCATCACCATCAAAGATTCATTATCAGAATGCGTGAAGGCAATATGATGGGATGTTGGGATACCTGATACCTTAATTAAGATAAAACCAAGGAGCCAGCCAGAGAGTGGGTCATATTTTCATATCTACAGAAAGCCGCGTTAGCAGGGTCAAGATTTTTAGGGGAAGGGGGAAAATCTCCCCTGGATTTAGAAGGATATGTGTATAAATTTTCTTTTATAATTTGTTATTTACATAATACTAACGTAAACACATAAAACCGAAGTTTTATTAATAAAGTTTCTAATTTATACATGCTTAATTAATGCGCGTTGGGAAATCGCGGCCACTGACTGTAAAGTTACAGCATGCGCATTATTATAAACATCACTCTCATAAAGCCTTCGTTTGATATCCTGCAATCAACACTGTTGAACGATTTTTGTATTTTTACAAAGAAAAGTTTCGGAAGCCCAGTTGCCAATAAAGCCTTAGTAATACTAACTTTGCAAAATTGAATAATTTTCAAAGTTAGTTTTAGTGTTACTAAGGCTTCTTTTGGTAACTGGATTTTGCAAAATGTTTTATTGTAAAAGTAGCAACTAAAAAATTACAGTCAACAATAGATCTCACAACGATAGTTCAGATCGAAATCTGCTACATGTACAAACATTTCGAATGAAGAGAAATTTAAAATAAGATTACAAACATGTTGACTTATGTAATTTCAGGTGTTTGCCTGTCTTCTCTGATGACGTCACAGCTTTGTAGAATAGTAAAAACACTGCTGGAAAGAGGTTTAGCATGTAATCCACACACACAACACTTGCATCCACGTTTCCGTTTCATTCATTTTATGTATCTTGGATTTTCGTCTCGCAAGACCATTTTTAATTCCTAATTTATATAGCGCAGCTAATAATGGAAAATTTAAACCCACAATAACCAAATTAAATGAAATACGATAATATTCACTTGGCAGTATTACCGTGCAGCGTGGGAACTTGACTAACATATTGGATTCGTAACTTGTAAAACCAACTGCCGGTGACCAGTGTTGCCAACTGAAGTTTACAGGAAACCACTAATGGCATTGAAATATCACCAGAGATCTATCTCATCAATAGAAAAGAAAATTTCCAATTTACTAGTAACCATTTAAACAGTCTTCGCCTTCCTGTTTATCCACGTATAAGTTACAAAACTTGACAGGTAATACATTATCTGAAATCACAGTTACTGGTAACAAAATCACTAAAGTGGCAGTTCTGCTAGGTTCGGCTATATTCGGATCACTTCGGTGAAAAAGCACTGCAATCGTAGCTTCTAACACAGCGTACCGTAGCCAATCCCCTCCCGTGTTCCTTCCGCCCGGTCACCCCACCAACCCCTTCATTCCTCCCGAATACTATCGTGGCAACTCTATCCTCTGGAAGCGTTATTGGAAGCACTTTTAAACAGCTTGCTTTTGTTGTTTACGAGTTCTTCTTATCTTCCGATTGATAGTGTTGTAACCCGAGCGGAATTCGTAAAAGATACACCTATCTGCACGATTCATAGTTAGCTTCTTATAGTAGAGACAAGGTTGTAAGTAAATATTTATTATATCCAGAGCATTATCAGGAAGCTGCCTGGGCAAGCACTGCTTGCCTTGCTTACCCTGACGAGACGCCACTGGCTTCTAACTTCATTCTTGTGAACAGTCTTAAGTAGATAAAGTCCTCCATTTTCTTGTGCAAAGAAGATTTTCTTTCTTTCTTCTGTGTCGACATCTACTCCAACTGCATAGCTGTTATAAAATTCAGTATTGATGCCTTTGCTTGCTAGACATTTTACAGACAGTATAATATATTCTAAGTCAGGAACATACATCACTTCACTCAATCCTAAGGTCCAACCACAATATTCATCGGTCAAAATTATTTGCACAGAGCCAACTCCCTTTACAGGTACTTCACCCTTACCAAGTGCAACACTTCCATTTAGTTCTTTGAAGGTCACAAACATTGACAATAGCGGTGTCATGTGATCGGATGAACCAGTGTCCAATACCCATATTGGTGGTTTCAGTTTGCTGAACAACGCTCTACCAGCTATGCATCCTCTGAATTTATTTTGATCATTCTTGTCTTCAGCCTTTCTTTCATCATCCTTGTCTTCTTTCTTCCTTGATGCCTCATAAGACTTGCGTGCCTTGCAATTTGAAGAAATATGTCCAAAATCGCCACAAGAGTAACACTTTACTGCACTGTCATCCCTGGTACTGTTACAGTTCTTGGAAATGTGGCACCAAATACCGCACTTATAACACTTTGAATCAGTTTTCCCATTGTTGTTCCCTTGGAAACTGGGACCTCTTATTCTCTGGTTTACAACTGCTGGCAACTGCTTCTGGTCCCTGCTAATATTTCTGTCACTTGGTCGTACTTGTGTCATATTTCTTCTTACACTCAATGCCTCAACTTCATCCTCCATAGTGTCCTTCTCTAGTTTCAGTCTCTTTTCTTCTAACAGTAATTTGCTCTTAACAACTTTGATAAACATAGATTCTTCATTTTGCTCTAAACTCCTTACTAGTATTTCATACCTCTTCTTTGGTTATCCCCGTAGCATGAATACAGCAACAGTCTTATCTGTGAAGGGCATACCTCCCTCGGCCAACTGATAGCACCAGTTTTCAATTTTGTCCATGTATTCTCTCATAGGCATTTCTTCCTTCATAAATTTACACAGTTCCTCGAGGATAGTAACTGAATGCATCATGCCCACATTGCAATGTATTTCCTTAATAGTCTCCCATGCTTCTCTTGCTGTTGTACATCATTTGATGTCATTCAATGATGCGTCGTCCACGACAGTCTTCAAAAAATACAAAGCATCTTGATTCTTATTATATTGCTTTGGAGAGAAAGCCTCTACATTGTCCCGAAATTATTCTGTGGTTGCTTCTAATAATCTTCTCTGGCTCAAATAAGCCTTTAACGTTCACTCCAGTATGAATAATTAGATTCTGTTAGAAGTGGCACTATATGCCGATCTCTTCCAGTTCCAGCCGTCATCTTCACGTATCGCTGCTTCGCCGATCACCGTTTACTGGAAGAAAAAAAACACACCTCGCCTTTATATTAATACTACTCCATATGTTACTTACGCGTGCCTGGGCCCATAACATTAAGTTATATTTGGGGTAGCTTCTTACAGATATGAATAAAGTAGTATTTCTCTTGCTCATCAATATATTTAATTAGCATACTTTCCCTGATGTACACAACACACTCGTCAAACTCGCCATTATTCATCACATTCTCTATCCAACAAGATCACTGTTACCGCATTAACAAAAAATAACTTCTCATCAAGATTGACATTTCCTTTCAAATACAAATAAGTTCTCAACACACATGATTTTCTAACAACAATATGTACATGACATGTAAGGGACAACAGAGTGCTTATACATAAATAACAAATAAATAAAATAAACAAACCTGGATAGCTGTTAAGCCCTATACACAACTGAATACTTTAACATTTGACTTTACGTTTCTGTTACTTTACCTATTTCGTCAATACACAATACGAATGTAAAGTTAAATAAATGACAGTTGAAAGACGATCGGAAATCAGTTTTATGAAACCGAAATATTGTGATATAAATCATTATGTATTTACCATTAAGCATATCACGTAGAAATTTATATAATAAACCCTATTTTTTCATTTATTGTACTATTTTTTTCAGAACAAAAGCAACACCATCTATTGATGCAACTTAAAATTCATTTACGAAATTTTCTGCAAAGCTACTTACAACATTATTTCGAGTATGTTAAAGAAAAAACTGATATAATTTCCACGAAATCCCAATACTGGAGAACAAAACTGTACTCAGAAATAAACATTTTTCGTTCTGGCAAACATAATTAGCTGGTTATTTGCGAACGGCCATCTTAGGTTTGTTCGCATGGGCTGGCAGTTTTACCAGCCGAGGGCAAATTCCATTTTTCACTGGCAGCGAAATTGCAGGCCGGGAAGTTGCTAGTGGCAGTGACCACGCGAATGATATTTGGCAGTAAACAAGCATGTTGTTGTTTTGAAAAACACCTGCGAAGGTTTGTTTTGAAAGTTTAGCATTGAAAACTCAATGTGTCTTCCCGACATATTTTTGTAATTACGTTGATAAATACAAATACGTTCGTTTAGGTCTAAAGAATGGAAATCAAGAGATCGCAGGACTCCCCACGTAAACTAATATTGTCGGAGACGAAAGAATTTAATACACTTAGGGCCGGTCTTACCACCTCTGGGTAACATCTGGGTAAATTTTATCTCCTAGGTAGACGACAAACTGCGTCTTACGAACTCTAGGTAGGCCTAACTAAGGGATAAATTTCTGGCTATTTTATCGGGAGGTTGAAGCTCTGGATAATGCATACACTGCAGTTAAGTATGGCGACGAAAATATCATATGTTAATTTTTTAACCTTGTTTGTGCTGTTTTGAAATTAGATTCTTGCGTCAAAAGAATGTTTCGGTTATGTTTTTCGTAATTTCAAATTGTGTAGACTTCTTATACATGCAAAATTATGTAAGAAGTGAAGGATCATATTTGTGAGAAGAAAATTGCCACGAAGTTTTACGAGCATATGCCGAAGTTGTGTTTTGAAGTGTGCTGAAAATAAAAAATGTACGTTAATGTCTGGGTTTCAGACGACAGTATGGTAGAATGACATAATTCAGTGCTTTATTTATAAAAATCGGCATTTATATAATGCAAGTGAGATACGTCAGTGTGGTGTTCGCCAATTGTCTGTTGGCCTACACAATTTGTTGCAACTACGGCCGTACTGGATGTAATTTACGTAATTGCTTCCCGAATTCCACATAAGTTTTGTAACTCGTGTAATAAGGTAGGCCTATATATGAGTAATGGCTTTCGTTTAGCGATTCATAATGAAATCGTCATACATAATTTATAAATAATTCAGTTGGCTTACTTGTGTGTTGTGCATACACATACGGGTGTACAAGGACTTTACCATAAATTTGACTAGACTGTGCCAACATAAATTGCAATTTCAATGTTAACCAAGGTAGGTGTGATTTATGTAGACAGCAAATATTTATCAACAGTTAATGACACTGTATTATTAGTCTCATGAAAAATTCTAAACTAAATGTGTAGCCCTCCCATCTTATGAAACAAAGGGAATCCCAACAAAATCACTCTTAAATAAGACTCATGCAATATGGTATGTGGAAATGAAACAAGTAAGTAAATCTGGATTTATTAAAATTACCCTAACCCTAAAACCATGTTTTCTGGGTAAGTTTGAAAGATACAGAGCAGATGTAGAAGTGGAGATGTGGTTATGCATGGAGGTGCTGGACAGGGAATGTAAGCAGGATAAATTCATAATATTTACAAGTGATAGGGAAGAAAGGGGAGGGGGAATAATGGTGTATGTAAGGGATGGGTTAGAAGGGTTGGGTTATAAGGAGAACATTACAGCTTGAAACCTGATATTTGTACAAATTCACCTTGTTGATGTCGTCGTTTATTGTATTATTATAAACAAGGAAACTGTATTTTGCAATGTTCTCGACAGTTACTGAAACAGGTACTAGCGAAATAGTTTCGCCATTTAATACATTAATATTTAAATTATTTAGCTATTACTGCGAAATAACATTTAAGTTTTAACACTAATCACAAAACACTCGTAAAATGCGAAAGTAAATACTTGTAAGCCTAACCTCAAATATTAAACTTAGCACCAAGGTGTTTTTATTTATTATTTCTATGTGGCCGTCGGTCGTACATGTAATATCCAGAAAATAAATATTCACAGATCCAACAGACCAATCAGCAGCCACGACA
>PNEQ01082678.1:53176-67578 GCA_003012365.1 Medauroidea extradentata | reverse complement strand
AACACAGAGGTATAAATCAAGTAGTAAGATGAGACTTTAGATAAAGTGCCAGGTAAGTTTAACTTATCGGTAGTTACCTGTAGGTTAACTCAGAGAATGGTAAGCCCGGCCGTTAGTGGAAAAATAGGTTTTTAATGGGCCTTGCGATTTGTTTTTCAGTACATAGGGCGAATTTTGTACAACGTACAAAGTTATTATGCATACATTAAAATCGTATTTGTAAATTTTTGTATGAATGTTCAAACTAATGTATTTTCACGATAGGCTACATGAGTCAGAGGCAATTCAATTAGGTAGGCCTAAACAACTTTGCTGCTGACGAACATTAGAGGCTGGCTCATTTTTTCGTATGTAACTTAACATCTTGTTAGTTGTATGTGATTCATTTTTGTGGGTTTGTTTGTTTATACAGACACAATTTTTAATATATGAGCAACTAATGGTTAATATAATGGTTCATAGAATGTTTGTGGCATCCTTTTTAGTACCCCATAATTTGTAGAGCTTCTGCCCCATGTTTTTCAATATCACTGCTTCCACCTAAAAAGGTATTACCCTACAATTTTCTGTCCACATACCCTACATATTTCTGTCCATCTGCTCCAAGATTTTTAATGTCCGTACCCAACATATTTTGTGGTCCTACCCTACAACTTTCTGTTCACCTACTCTACATATTTCTGTAGACCTACCTCTGCTCTAAGATTTTAATGGCCTTGCCCCACATTTTCGGTGGTCCTACCCTAGATATTTTTGTGCCTCTGCTCAATGATTTTAGTGTCCCTGCTTAACATTTTTAGTGGTCCTACCCTACAACTTTCTGTTCTCCCTTACCAGCACAGCAAGTCCCCAGGATGTCCTAGGGACATCCTTTGAGGATATCTGGGTACATGCGATCCTCGGGATGTCCCAGGGATGTACATTTCAGATGTCTGAGAGCTCCGAAAAACCATGTCCCTAGGACGTCCCAAGTACCTCCTCGAAAAGTACATCACATCCCTAGAAGATACTTGGAAGATGAATTTGGGTCATCCTAAATTCCTCATCTGGGGAGCTCCCAGGGATGTCCGAGCAGGAGTTATCTGAGATGTCCCAACAGGCACTCCCTGGCATGTCCGGGCAGGAGCTCCCTGGGATGTCCGAGCAGGTGCTCACTGGGATGTCCGAGCAGGTGCTCCCTGGGATATCCGAGCAGGAGCTCCCATGGACATAGTAGATTTCTAGGCAAGTTATTAACGCGACCACTAGATAGCTCACGATATTGTTTAAACATATATTAGGTTTGTTGCAATTAATTTAGTAGACAATTCATAACATTTATATATGCCTTAAGAAATTGGTTAATTTATTTATTTCGACACACGCATTTTATTATTACGGGTAGACTTTTGGAAGTTGAAGCATTTAAAAAAATGTTATTACATACGAATTGTTTATTCAAAAGATTTTAAGAGGCTACATTAACGATTATGTGTATTTGACTGTGTGTTAAATACTAAGTTTACGCATCACCAAAACAAATACATTTGTTTTCTTTTGTGTTGAATACTAAACTTTTACTTTTGCGGCTGGAAGGAGCTGCTAGGGATGTCCCAGGGACGTGTTTAATACAGGTCCTAGGGAGCTCCTAGGGATGTCCCGGGGATGTGTATGCCAGACATCCTAGGGATGTCCATACGTAGTACTTTTCCATGAACATTTCCTACATAAAAAGAACTTGAAATGAACTTCCCTAGGACGTCCTAGGGACGACAGTTCCCACATCCTACGGACGTCCTCACGATGTATGTGTGCTGGTAGGGTCTTACCCAACATATTACTGTACCTCTGCTACTAGAGTTTTAATGTCCCTACCCATTTGTTGTTATCCTATCCTACAACGTTCTGTTCTCCTACCCTATATATTTCTGCACCCCTGCTTCAAGATCTTTAATGACCCTACCCAACATTTTTAGTGGTCCTACCCTACAACTTTCTGTTCTCCTACTCTACATATTTCTGTATCTATGTTCTAAGATTTTAATGACCTTGCCCGATATTTTTAGTGGTCCTACCCTACGTATTTCTGTACCTCTGCCCCACATTTTTGTGATCCTATCCTACGATTTCCTGTTCCCCTTCCTTATATACTTCTATACCCCTGCTCCGTGCTTTTACGTGTCCCTGCCTCACATGTATAGTGCTGCTATCCTACAACTTTGTGTGTCCCTAGCCTGCAAATTTCTGTACCTCTGCCTTCTAAAATGAAGTCGTAACCATGAAATACTCTTTGAGAAAAGTGTTAAAACAACAACTTGAGCTAGGCCTACCATAAATGGTTAAAATTACGAATTTTGGTGTCCTATTTTTAATGGATTACTGCACTCTTGTAGTGATAACATGTTCATACTTAGTAGGCCTATTCTGCAAGATATTGTTGGGTAACTTAAAACGTGACTTGTTAAAGACCAAGTTTTGTTAATAATCACCATATAATATGAAATTTACATTCTACGATTTTACTGTCAAATTCCCATAGTGATGTGCTTCAAGATTTTTTTCACTAAATGCCTGGGAAAGGCATTTATGTGCAAAACAACTTGTAGACGAAATCATAATGCATTACACAAAATCACATAACGAAATATTGAATTTATTTAAACAATGACCTCAAAAATAGGTTTAGCACAGGACGAGAGAGCTTGTTTTGAACAAGCATCGTCATGTGATGTCACATGTGACGTTTTCTTTATTACTGCCAGTTCTGCCCTTTTAGAAATCGCCGCCATTTCTGGCAAAACTGGCATCTGCTAGCCTCACCCTAATGGCATATAAAGAAACACTCCCAGTAAAAAGAACGCCTACTGGTAGAATTTCGGTCCGGAACCAGTGGGCGCTGTGATTGGTCGGGGCTCCGGCCACTCGCAGGGCGCCAGCCCTGCGACCTACTTGCTGTTTTCTAAACTCTCTCATGGTCCGGAACATGAAATACACTGTCTCGCAAATCGTCCTAACATCTGCGCAACTAATACATATTAATTAGCTGGTAATCTTGTTATTTGTAAGCCCTAAAATAGTATTACGTATGCTACTTTTATTGTCTCCCACACCCCTCCCCTCCAGGCCTGGTAACGCATGGCTCAGCTTTAGAAGTTCTCTGCCTGTTCTGACGAGGGCTGACATCACCGCCTGTCATGCTGCTTAGACTTGTCTGGAAGCCTTCAGACCCAGTACCGGCCTGAGTATGCATGGCTGGAGCCACACAAATACACAAAACAATAACAAGTTGTCACCGTGTGCATGTCTAGGAGTGCGTAATGTTGGTTATTGTGTGCCATGTGTAGTGTAAGGGTGCCACTTGGACATGAAACGTCCTAGGTCGGTAGAGCATGAGTTGGGGCCTGAGACGTTCGTGGTGGTCCCTAGACGAGGTGGCAATAGAAAGGGGGAATTGAGAAGACTATAGCAGGAAATATTAACTTCTCTGTTGGCTCTCTGAAATGTTGGTGGAGTAGGACATGGGATAGTACAGAAAATTATGTAGGCGACTCTCGGTGTGTCCGGTTGGCATAACTGATTTATTACGCTGGTACAAGTCAGTAGGATTATTACACACACGGTTGCTGAGCAGTCTAGAGTACCCTAACAGGGAGCTACAAGGGTGGCATGGCAAGCTCTGGTGGGAGTGCGTAATGAATAGGCCTAAGTCTCTCGGCATGCATGTGCCTCTCATGTTCGCGCTAGGCGGCAGCGTTCACTGTTAATAGCACTGTGCTACATCTATGTTAGTTGCTGGAGAAGGCCCGTCCCTTAAATGTTTGGCCCATGTGGCGGGAATCGCAGACAACAAAAAACACTTGCACAACTCAGTACATTACTATTATACTCCCCGCGGGGGTGTGAAATGTTTAATTAGAATAATGATCTGGGTAAATTAAAAAAAAAGCCTTACAGCACTATAAATGTCAGTTGATTCAAGATTGCAGTTCAGCTCCGTGGGAAGGAGCTCGCCACACACACGTCCGCACTGTCTTACGTCTGGAGGTTCACTGTCATGGCCGCCGGAAAACCGGGGGTTACACACTACCTACCAACTACCGCTCAGCAACCACCCTCTTAAACTATAGCAAGACATATATCACAATTCACCGAGAAATATTACTAAGTTTTCTAAGCATGCATAGTTCTGTTTACTACTGTTCTTATTTACTATTGAAACACTCAGTCGGCTAGTTCGGCCAATTGTTTGTGGCGTCACTGCCGGGTGACCGCACACAGATGTAGCGGAGTTGGCGGGGGTGGCACTGGACACTACTCTGATGCACTGCAGGTTGGACTACACTCGCCGGGTAACCTTGACCCGTACAACAACTACACTACCCTCGTGGGCGGCCAGTGTACGTCGGCACCATTGCGCGTGCCGGGGAGCGAGACCCAGGTGCACTGCCTTGTCGTGTGTTGACGTTTGGGCTCCCGCAGTACGATGACAAATTTACACTTACAAGGGAAACCTGGGGTAACACACATCTTTTCACGCAAATTAAGTGTTTCTCCACGAAAAAACCACTGCGAAGCATTATATATTTCACAGCATATGGCATAATATACACTGTACAACCTGTGGCTCATGTGACAGCACCGCTGTTGAAATTACATTGCACTATTCTATTTAATTCGCCAATTATTGTGTATTTTTTCCGACAATAAATACTTTTATTCATAGTAATATCTAGCTGTACGTTAGCTGTGGTGTTTTCTGTAGGTCCGGAACAGCCGAGGCCTGTGATTGGCCGGAGCTGTGATTGGCCGGCAGGATCACTAACAGCCAATCAGAGGGCAGCTGCTAGCAGAGATCTTTCTGTGCTTAGCACGAGTCCCGAAAATGTGTTATTCTAGCCAATTAAATATTTTAAAATTATGCTTGTTGATCAGGCTTGTCTGAGAGCTAGTTAAAAGTATTAATTTGTGTTTTTTTATAATTTGTTTCAGGTATCTACTGGAGAAACGGTAGGATGCAGGTGCCTTTAAAACCTCGTCCTCCATCAGGGCATTGTGCTAACCCAAAATGCTCCGGTTAAAACCAGTGCCCACCCTAAATATAAGGAAAGTAAAGAAAATAATACAGTTCCCGCCCCCTGCCTCATTCTTACTTAACAACTCTACTAATAACCTGGACCTTCCTGCTTTTCCAGTGCCATCCTTATTTTTAATGCATGTAACTGTTGAGTGGTTTCACTCCCATTCTGTCGATAGGGTTTTTATGGTACTATGCCGGTTTTTCCCTCTCTCTTAGATTATGGCTTAGCTATAGGTACACACAGGGAGGTAGACATGGCCCCAATCGTGGCCATGTCTGCCCAATCCCTCTCTACCACCCTCTCCATTAAACTTCCCCCTTGTAGGCATATGGGGCTAAGCCCTGAGACGCCCTTAGTCCCGCTCCTTCCCCGGGCCTCCAACATAACACAGTAGTTAGGGTAGGCTAGGAAAAAAATCAATATTGTATTTACATATTGATACCTGTTTTGAAAAATACATGTGATTAGCAAGTTGAGATACATTTTTTGTGTCCTTCTAGACGTCTTTACACCTATCACAAAGTTAAAATAAAGGTGTATGCGTATATTTGAATATATGTGGCGTACAATTATTTAATTAAGACATTGAATGTAGCCAATACCTTCGGTCTTCAAATTTGGTAAAATTTTCACCAAATCGTTTTAACCACCTTAGGCTATCAATATGATGAAAAATAATATTCTTGGAAAATGAAATCATCGAAGAAGGTCGGCCAATTAACGAAACTTATTTTTTGATGTGACGAGTGTTGTGTAACATAACCATGCAGTTAGGTTAGGCCTACTTTACACAATAAAAAAGTGGTTGTACTTACTTCTTTGTGCTGTTATATAAAGAAATATTGAATTATGTCATTATATTTTAATGTGATAATTTGCCTACCTAAATACATTTTTATGTTTACAGTAAGATAATTAATACTAAAATTATGCTTACTTGTATGATGTAAATTAACCCTAACTGATGCAGATGAACTACGTCATATTTGTTGCAGGGTATTTTTTACTTAAATATAAATACAGGAATAACACAGCAGCTAGCATGCTGTCATGAAATTCTTCGTTTGTGCAGTTTGTGAGCAGTGTGGGATTGACATACAAGTAAGGTTAGGAGGGTAAGGTAATGCATAAATTAAGATACATTTATTGTTTTGGTTGCTATACAACATATATTTACAAGGAATGCCTTAGTAAATAATTTTTTCTAAAACATTTCCAAGGCAGTTTGGCAAAACAGGTTTACAATAAGAAAAAACGTCACATATTTAAATATGGCTAAAGGAGAAAAAAAGAAAGCAACACAGCAAATACGGAAAACGTAGGAAATTTACTATTTCTAATAATTATGACATCAAATACGTCAGATCAATAAGAAACACAAAATTATAGCGGCCCAACCGAAACAAAATAACGAACAGCTGACACCAGCTGCCATTTTCTAACACACTACATGGACACATTAAGGGCAATGGTGCACCAACGAAATTGATCGAAAAAATTAAGTTACTTTGATTTTCTTTAATCAGACAGCAACTGTATATAATTTTAAGACATTGTATGGAAAAGTTGTGGAAAAACATTTATTTTCCTAGGAAGTTATCTAGAATTTTACATAATTTTGAATCTTCCAATGAATCTGGTAAACTACTAGGCTCTATGGTGTGCGACTTTGTAAGATACATTTAGGCCGGTATTCCTAAACAAAAAGTTAGGGGCTACATAAGCACTACCATCTCAGGCGCCAGAAAAGCAACGACAGAGACCTTACTCGCTGAGCGTATTCCTAGACGTGTTTGCGCCGTGTCCCAAGGTTGTGTCAGTTAAGTCACTGCTTATTATTCGCCGGCCCACGCCAGACCAGAAAAAAATGAAGGCATGGTGAGCGCTGCCGATTTACCACTGCTATAACAAGAACACGTTAAACTTTGTACTTTTGAAACTTATTATTTAGCATTTGAATTTGTTTACAAAATAATTACAGTAACAGAGAGATAAAAATCACGGATTATAACGGTAACAATTAAAATATTCAATAACTATTTCTTGTTAAAAGTTAAAACAGTAGATCGATCGCAGTGTTTCCGTTCATATTTTATGCTGATTATGACCTGAAATGTTATATTAGCGTATTATTCGGACACGTAGAATTAAATTCAAAACATAATTCGCAATCACTCTTAAAATATACTATATTATTACGCCGCAACTAAATACTAAAAACTAAGGTATTGTCACTGTAACACTGGCACATAAATTAGGTCTCTCATCGCCTCTAACGCACTAAACCGAAGAGTTTTTTTTTCCTTTTGTCACAGGCTATTACTTGATCATACTTCAAGCAATGGCTCTATCATTTCATTGAACACATATCTCTAGCAAAGTGAAATTCATGCTTCAGTCGAAACTTTGTTTGTATCCAGTAATTTCATTTTGAAACGGTCTCTAATAACCTGGATGTCGACGATACGTAAACCTCACTTACCTTACCATTTGTTTTTGAAATATATGAAATAAAAAGGTGTTTCTGAAAATTTTCGAAGTCTTCAGAATAACACTGATACAGCGCTTGAGCGGTTTTAAAATATGTTGCCTGTCAACTGTCAACATCTGAAATGTGCTTTTATTTTACAATATGTTGATAGTAAATATATCGCAAATGTTTATTTGTTTCTAAAAAAACATGTTTTTTTGTGATGTAAAATGTTTACTAATTAATCGAAATTTTTTGCATGATTAGGGCAATGTGGACAAATTAGAATGTCTATATTAATAATGTTTACACTGCGTTATTGTTATTTTATATGCATCAAAATGAAAAGCGAAGATGCATTAGTAAATTTTAATTGAGTATAACGTGTTGTTATGAGCGTTAAAAATTATCCCGGAAAATTAACTGTTTAAACTTGTGCTAATTTATTATCTAAAAAACACAAAATAAGATATGTGCATCTGAACGTGACGATAAATTTGTATCGTTCTAGACACAATATTTCTTATTTTAATGTTAGCAAAATAAAGTAAAAAATTTCTCACAGAACGTAAAACATTTTAAAAAAATAATTTTTACATATGTTTTTAACGTTATTTACAGCGAAAACCAGTTGGTTTGTACTCTTTACAAATAGTTGATTATAACATTGTAACGGTCGAATATCATGTTATTCTAATGTGCAGAAACGATATTTCCTAATATTAAAGTAATCGCACTACCACTAATAATATTCCGTGTAATATAAAAAAATTAAAAAACCCGAGTAATCTGCTTATCGACCGAGCGCCTTGCCACCTTTTTTTTTTTTATTGATACAATTGCAAGGCTAACGCCTCGCCACTGCACCAAACATTCCCCCCCCCCCCATTAAGTTAATCAATGCAATTCCCCAGTAGCTTTGTATCGTGTAGTTGTCGGTTTGTAGTGGTAAGGTGTCTGTTGGCACATAGACGAACACAAACACCCAGTCCTGAACCCGAGGAGGTGGTTGTAAATGTCACCTCCCCGGCCGGGAATCGAACCCGGGACACTTGCCTCAGCAGCCAGGATCGCTAACCACTGAGCCAAGCGGTCGGACTCCACATGAGCCAACTGCGCTGATGTCGTCATAACGCATAAATTTTATACTAAAGCCTGCATTTAGCAAACTATCTACAATATATTAATTTTCTTATTTATTAATAGTTTTAAGTTTTTTAAAAGCTTGTAGCTTATCACTTAACATTCTCGCCATCGTAAAGTTTTATTTTAAGTACCATTTTCTTGTGTTTGCCGAATCTCGTATTGTTAAATACGATTTTCGGAAGGCAAGCGGTAATATACGGTTTACCGATTTGTACAGAAATAATGTGCTACCATCTGGGGACACAGAATTGCAAGGGTTGTGTCCTATCTCGCAACCGTATTCCTAAAGGTTCTGAAAGTATCGGATAAGTCACGGATTATTATTTGCCGTCCCGTGTGCGGTTGTAAATAAATGAAGGCGAAGCTGGGCAGTGCTTTTTTATAAAACAAGTAGCAGTGACATTCAACAGCTATTTAACAAAAATACGTTAATTTTTTACATTTAATACGTAATGTATTGCATTTTAAATTGTTTTAAACTAGAATAAATCATAAATACAGTAATATTGATTAAAATATTTGTTACATATCTTTCAAAATTTAAGGATTAAAAATAAAGTTACAATCTCTCGTGCAAAGTAAAAAAGTAAGTTATTTTTTTTATAAATTGGTATCTACGTGGACGTCTTTTGCACATTCGAGATCTACAAATGCGGAAGCTGTAAGTTCGAGAAAGCATGCACGTCACTCATTACCCTAGCCTCTAGACGTAAGTAACTAACTGGTGTTCTGTCTTTTCGCCGAAACTCACCTCTATGAGACATAACTGTAATTTTAACGACAAAGGTGAGTTGTATACATCTGCACCCTATAGAAGATTCTGTAGCATGATTTCAATGCTCGAAAAGCACCGCTAAAACACCCATTTTTTCCATTTTGGCTGCTTTACAATATGCTTTAATGATTACTGTTGAACCAGAAATTGGTATACACATGTATAGTAATCTTTGAATAATATTCCTAAGCAGACATCACTCATGTGCGCTGAGCAGTTTTCGAATAATCTGGTAACGGCCGAATCTCGGCGCACCTCTCGGAGGCATGGGAAAACGGGTACGACAATGACGTGCACACTTATGCAGGACCTCGAAGGTTTTTCTTCTTCTTCTTTAAGTCTACTTTCCATTGTCCATTTGTGTATTTCTCAATTTCTCCTCCACATTAAAAAAATCGAACATACAGAGCTAATGTAATCAAACTTGATAAAAATATAGTGCAGTAGACAAAGTTGATTATACTTGTATGTACTTAGTTCATATTTTCATAATGGCGGCCATTTAAAATGTTTTTTCTTCATGAGATAAACAAAACTAATTTTTTTAAGAGAGACGTTGTTTACATTAGCCTATCAAAATGCTGGTAATGTGAGTGTCTTAAGTTTTCTTGATCACATGAGTTATCTACACTAACCATGCATCTGGATATCACCAAACTCGGTACATATGTTTGATATTAAGGTATTTTTAATATACCATTTTCAGTTTTTAACACAGGATGATTCAGACAATTTTTATTAGTGCTGTGTGGAGAAATTTATGATGAGGTAAGTTGAAAATGTAATTTCAATGATTACGTGAAATTGGCAATAGTTTAAAATTGACTTAATATTTTTTCTTCCTTTGATAAAATAGGCTGCTTGGTCTGTAATTGTTTCAGCACTTGTTATAATGCTTTATATTTTAAGAAATAAAATTTTGCAGTTATTTTCTGGTTAATATTACTACCACTATAATTCACTTTGCAGAAAATTTTTAGGACATATTTTTTACATGTATTTCATAAGCTATAGCCTCGAAAAAATAAAATAAAATATCCCGCACAACTTACAAGGAAATTGTATATTAAATGTAATTTGGCGATTCAACCTTAATAATACTAAACATACTCTATTTCCCAAGATTTAATGTCATGAATTATTATTTTCTCCTATAACATCTGCGCCGACTCTAAGAAAATGTAACATTAAAAACTTAATTTTTCAAACATTGTTTTAATTAGTTCAAATTGTCGTAGGTTCACTATGTTAGAAGATAGAATCACATGAAGAAACAAAGAAATATTTTATAACATTTACATCTACATGATCAATGTGAAATTTTTTGGTTTATTTGCACCAAATTAAGGAAAGTAGTCTTATTAGTTAAGCTTGTACTTTCTCGATATATGCACATACCATTCGCAGATTAATGTACAAGTGTATTTACTTTAAAAGTAAAACTGTAATTTTTAAATGTGATCACTTACCTTGAGATTTTCCTTACAAAATACCGAAAAAAATTATTAAGTTAAGAGCAGCATTTGCACGTCTATTAAATGTCATATCGTCTCTATGCACAAGTCACAGAACTAGCAAGCAGATTTTCTGTCGTACAAACGAAATTTTGTATTAGACTTTTACGAATCTGTAATTTTTTAAAATATATTTCACTAAATTTTTAATTACAATGGCACGAGAATGGAGATATTTTTACAAATTATTTATAGCATGCTAGCTGTTTTCGAAACATCCCGTTACAGATTTTTTTTTCGTAGGTGAATATATCGTGAATACATTTAATTATTTCTGAAACTTTTATTTAACATGACGTAACGCAGATTAAATACGAGTTATTTAAGGAAAAAAATTTAAACGCCATTTGTTTTATTTTGCTTGTAAAATTTTTCTTTCGGAAATTAATTTTACAAATATTGGAATGTTTGTAAATAAAAACATAGCCAGAACTTCTGAATGTTAGTTAAATGTATCGTAGTTTGCAAAAATGTGTTTAAATCAACAGTATATAACAGTTTGTAACAATTGTAATTGCATATTTTGTAAGTAGGCCGGTTTACAAAAGGTGCCTATTGTTCGTACGTCCATTATTCATTCTATTTGTAAGCATTTAAAGAACAAAAAAAAGTCAAGTCATTATATTCCGTGGTATTCCTACATGTTGACTACAAATCACAGGAGGAAAAATTTCTATTCGTTAATGGTTCATTATACATTTATCTTATTTTTATATTTTTGAGTCAGTTTAATGCTTAGAAACTATATTTATGGAAACAAACATTAATTTAATTTTTACCTCATTGTGATACATAATATATAAAAAAGTAAAAAAAAATTTGGAGTGACCGGGATCCGAACCCAAATAGAATTATTCCCGGGCCGACACATTAGCGCCTGAGCTACTCAATCATCTATATAAGATTGAACAATAAAATATACATTTACTGCAAAGCTTTTAAAACTACAAATTTGTTGATTTTGGATTATTTGGGCTTTTAAAATGCTAGTGAGTTATTATTTAGCATTCCTGTTGCCACAAAGTTTAATTTTCTGTATGATTAGAATGTTTTAGTTTTCTCTTTTTATTATTAAAAACGATATTCGTCCAGCAAGCGGTAAAATACGTTGTAACATACGTAGCCGTCTGTAGGGCTAAGCGTACTGCGCATGCGTAGTTATATTAGGACAAGGAAAAGTCACAGATGAGTCCTGAATAGGCAATGATCTTACCCTAAACCCTTATACAAACGTTTAGGAATACCGATAAGGCCTAGGCATGACATATGCTGCACCTAAACCCTTATACAAACGTTTAGGAATACCGGCCTTAGAGACATGTTATAATGGATTGAAACCAATTCGGAACAAGTAAGCTTGGATTATGTGATTTTGTCGCGATTTAGTTTTCGTAAATGTCTTGTTATGCAATAATGCAAATTTTAGGATCTAGTAGATGCAATATTTGATAGTGTGTTTTAGAGTTCTATTATATCACAAGCTTGAGTCAATTATTTAAAATTTCATATCCTTTTTGATTTGTTACAATCGGATCTTAACTTCATTAGATCTGTAGAAAGATAGAGTAGCATGTGAAGTAAAATTGCGTGCCGAGATGAGCGCACCGGACAGTGGTGTCATCTCGCGACTATTTGCCGAACCGTTTGGACTCCGGACACTTTTCTACGATATTTATACCCTACCCCCCTCAAACCGGATGCTTCCCCTCCCCCACTCAGCCCCGCTTATCACTCCTGTCACCCGACCTTCTTCACCCTGCACGTCCTGAGATAGCTAGTGCTTTTGTCAACTCGAAGGGCAGTGTGTCAGTTATCAGTTTTTCTGGAAGTGCCACATAACTTATGTGTGACGTTTTTGAAGACTTACATGATAAATAATTATGCCGAAAAAACCGCCACTTTCTTAGGCTCGAAAAAGAAACAAGTGGTCTAAATGTATGCGTGCACTTGCTAAGGAAAGAAAAGAACAATCAGATCAAAATGCTCTTTTTCACAACGGGTAAGTTGTTATTTGACTTGTTTACCATATATTCGTTATGGTGTACGAATGACATGAATAATAAATTTATGATGATTCACAATATGCAATATAGTTTTCGTATGTAAAACACTAAATCAAATAATTTTTTTTCGTAAATGTTACAGGAAAGTCCATGAAGAAGTATCTTCTAAGACGAACGTTGCTGCTAAACTAAATGATTCACTGTCAGCAGAACAGGGACATTCAGGCCTGCATAATAAGACTTGTGAGACAACAAATTCGTCAACAAAGTAAGTACTCAAATGGAACACGTATATTAGGAGAATTTAAATGTTTGGGCCTTCAGAGACGATGACTATAAAATAAAGTGAATATGGAGCATAGCACCGAAATGCAGGGGTGGGGGAACGGGAAGTCTCAAGAGAAAATCCGCCAAAACAGCATCGCCCGACACAATTCTAACATGCGAAAGTAATCCGAAAGTGATCACCATTGCTATTCGAATTCGGATCGCCTTGGTAAGAGGCAAACGTTGTAGCTATTTGAAATTCGCGACCTCCAATTTAGAAGAAAAGGTTGAATAGTATATATTTTTTACTAGGAAGCAGTTTAGAAAAATCTAAGGCCCGATTTTACCACCTCCGGCTAAATCTTCCAGTTTGGTAGCTTCCAGTTAAGCAAACCTCCGGTCAAATTTTCAAAAGTGTTTTACCAACAATATTTAGCTGGCAATTACGTAGCCGACAGCCTATCGGTAAGCCTAGTTCTATACTGTGTGTGTTGGTAATGAAAGTAACCAGGATTTGGTAATATTAATTTTTCAGGCGTTGTAAGGGAAACACTTTCGATAGGCATTTGTTAATTGTTTCTTGCTTGTGCGAGCGAAGAGAGGAATGGAGGAACATAGCCTATTATTATTTATATTTAAAAATGATTATTTGATTGGTTTAAGGCACGAGTCGAGGGAGTGTTAGTTGAATAAGCGATATTGCAAAGATATATTGTGTAGGATATTAAGTGGCAGATACATTAAGTTCAGTGATGCTATCGTATTTATTGCTGTCGAGGCACATGTCGCAAAATTGTGGTTAGGAATGGTTCATGTGAGATAAATAGTAAATTTATGCCTTGTTTTCCCGGTCAGTGGTTGCTTCAATTAATAATACGTTTATATTTGTCACGGCTGTGATATATTTGTCGAAATAGTTTGTTCACGCATTGTCGTATACATTGACATAGGATTAGTTTTACTTATGTTACTTTTTAGAACAATGCTTGTGTTGGTTTCTGTACAAGTAAAATACTCAACTCGTGCCTTAAAATATTAAAATGTTATGTTGGATTGGATACAGCTTCGGATGACAAATGCAAAAAACTTTTCTCACGAATGACAAAAACTAAGTTCATCTCTCCCCTCAAATAAAATAAACATAACCCAACAGACCTACCTATAGCTTAT
>PNEQ01082678.1:31710-53076 GCA_003012365.1 Medauroidea extradentata | reverse complement strand
TATTCGTCTCGTAGAATTTGTACTGAAACATTTTCCTTGCAGACAGTTGTGGGTAGGATGATACATTGTAGCCATACATACTACTTTACTGTGCTATTTCCACACATGTAGGGTCAGTTAGGGTGATCAAGCACATGCTTCAATTTTTTTATCATTGAATTAAGCTAACAGAAATCTTGAATACTAAGCAACACTGCTTTGTCATAAGTGTATTTTGCAAAGCTACATTTTAAGCCTGTGCTACATTGATCATTAAGTAGCAGTATAGAAATAACTGTAACTGCACTGTAAGAAATTACAGGTTACTATCCCTTTTACAGTCTTACGGCGGCTAGGCAGCGGTACAGTGTGTTGTAGCACGCATCACTTAAAAGTGCATGTTCAAATTTTACGGTTATTTCTAACTGCGATTCTAGCACTGCCTTTTGAATACATATACGTTTGTTTTTCATGGCGAAGCATTTGTTGTTCTTTTAGGTTCGAGTTTTGCTAGGCTCTTGTGTCTTTTGGTGAATCAGACGTAAATTAGATAAATAGATTGTGATTATGACACAGAAAAATAAAACTAAGAAGTAGCCATTTTAACTCATCCTCTGATTGTGTCTCATCATTGTACATCCTGACCAATTATCCCATACTTCTCTCTGTCAATGAGTTTCACCCCAGTTCCTTCAACATGACTGATTGATTAAAGTTCCCTGTGTCTTCACCTGCCTGCCCTTGCCTTTCATCTTTCTCCCACTATGTTGCTTGTGTTTGTACCTTCTCCAGCTGTCGCATGTCCAATTCCATGTACAAGTATCACTCTGCAATTGTATACTCAAATATTGGCCGTAATATTGTATAAAAAATATGTTTTTGTTCCCCCACTACACAATTAACTCCCATCAATACCCTCCCCATCATTCACTAGAGTACTTCTTTTAGACACCGCTCTATCTGCCCTATTCACCCTACATAAGTCTGTAACATTATGCCTTTCCCTTCACTTCAATGCTAACTCCCTTCAACATCCTTCCCAGTAGTCCTTAAGCCCTTCTTCCCTTCTTAACCACTCTGTCTACATGCTTTGTCCCCCTTATATGAGCCTGCATCACAGCCCATAAATATATATAATCTGTGGTTTCCTCTATCTCCTACCCATCACATCTGAATACATCTCTACTCACCACTGTTTTCCTATCTGTCATTCTGCAACTTGTTCCTTCCACCTATCTACCTTAAACTTGTTATTGGAAGTCAGATGTATTAAAAAATTTACAGGAGGCTATGGTTTGGATTTGTATTTTCACATTGATAGGTATAATGTTAGTAGTGCATCTTAACCGTACATGATAAGTTGTCTGGCAGTACATTACACATTTAAGGGCACAGTCTACCACAATTTTCATCACAATTTTTTTTATTTTTTATTTGTACCAGACATTTTTTTGTTATTTTAGACACAAAATGTGACTAAATTTGGCTCTTATGAAATTTTTTTATTTCTCATAGTTTTCGCATAATGGCTTGTTAAAGTCATATTTTGCATGTTTCCGTTTTAACGACTACACTAAAACCAACTGATATACCAAACTCAAAAAAATCAGAGTGGATAAATACATTGCAGGTTACAATGTCACGCTCATAAAAATAAAGAATAAAAATTATTTGAATTTAAAAAAATGCTGAAACTGAAAATAAAAATTCAGTAATTTTTTTTAAATACAAATAATATTAATTTTTTAATTTTATCAGCATGTAATTGTAGCCTGTAATGTCTTTATCCACTGTGATTTTTTTGAGTTTGGTATATCAGTTGGTTTTAGTGTAGTCGTTAAAACGGAAACATGCAAAATATGACTTTAACAAGCCATTACGCGAAAACTATGAGATAAAAAATTTGGCCACATTTTGTGTCTAAAATGAGAAAAAAAATCTGGTAGGCCTACAAATAAAAAATAAAATGATGAGCGGTAGATTGCGCTCTTAAGTAAATGTCGCTAAAGAAAGTATTATATGGGAAAAGGTAGGCCTACAGGATTGGTAGTTTATTTTTACTAGTATTATTTTTTTCTAATTTTTTTATATTGACGTTAAGATTTCTGAAATTGTTTGATTTAACACAATATGACGATACATATGTTATGAAAATGGTAGGTATAAGCTTTATAAATCTGTACACAGTAGTAGATTTCTTCAGTGTTGATATAAATTAGGTTTTCAAGTGGAAATATGCCTTCAACTCTGGCCAATGTGCTCAATGATATAAAGCCCCAAAAATAAGTTGTGTACTGTAGATGCGTGTAAGATAAAACACATACAGTCAAATTATGAACACTGTCCCATTCTTTCAGAAACTGTGTAAATGAATTATGTCAAACTATGTACTTATTCACCTAATAATACAACTAGTGCTTAACAATAACCTAAGCTTGCTTTCAGAGCCTGTACGTTGTAGGTTCGCAGAGCTATGTGGGAATGTAAATGCTTTTCTAGTGAAACTATCACATGAACATTACAGAGGTAGGCCTAATCAGAACCACCACAAAAATGTATACTGTAGTGTTGTCAAACCATACAGACAGACAGTAGTAGGTAATTTTTAATGTTTCTCTATTATTATTTCTGTATGAAATATACAGTATATTAAGAGCTAAGACAGTTTAATTATTTCTTTTCAGCAAAAGCAGTTTGAATTCCAACTTAAACACAAAAATTCTTAGAAAACCCAAGAAAAACTCATAAAAATGTATACTGATACTCCAAACTGTTTGTACATTCTATAATCACATATTAATCAATAGGCCTACATTCTTACTTACATATATGCCTATGTTAAGATTGAAATACAATAGTTTTCCACATAAAACTTTTTAAGTGTACTATACAATTTTTTCTCAAATGAACGTATCAATGAAAGATTACTCAAGAACAACACAGTACTCGTGATTATAGTTCTGCAAAATACTGTCGAATATAAGCCCTGATATTTTTACTGTAGCAACCTTTACATCCATGCAAAACCTACGCAGAAGAATAAACGAGAGTACAACATACAGGTCCCACAAGCAGGTTAGGTTATGATACACTAGTCAAATTATTTGACTTGGCAATGTAGGCTTACGACATTATACACTCATATATATACTGAAACAATTTAACAGTTTTCATACCTCAACTGCATGCGATTTATCCTTTATGTTTGCATCAACAGGTCATCAAACACAACATTTTTTAGGGCTGTGTGCCATGAATCGTACACGGCTCGACGCGAGGCGTTTTCACCCTTTTAAATCAGTTTTCTTTCGTTGCCGAAGAATTCCACTACAGTACACAGTTTTGCAATGCTTCCACCTGCCATTTTCACAAACTGTAAGTCCGTATAACGTATAAATCTAACGTCTTCAATAACACTATAGACCGTCATATGCCACCACCATGCAAAAAAAAGGAACATATCAGTAAAACTACTGTCTAATGTTTTATTGTACTTTTTTGAAAATTTTTAATGTTACTACTAAAGTAATGTTTTGTTAATATACGTATGATGTTAAAATATGTTTTAGGCCCATAATGGCAAGGAGACACATGACTGATGATGAGGCTTTGAATTATTTCTTTTCACTTGGAGAGGCAGAAATCCCATCTGGATCCGAAGCTAGTTTCTGCAGTGATGTTGATGGTGATGTCTGTGGTGTAAGGCAAGACAGTTCAGGTATTTATAATTCTGATAATGAATCTACACAAATACCGAATTTGAGAAGGCCTAATGCTATGGTTTCCCACGCAAACGTGGTAGTACCACCCTCTCCACCAGCTGCAGACCTAGCTAGTGAAAATATTGTATGGCATGCTGGAAGAGATAATGCTTTCAGTGGCAATGTTCCCCCTCCAATATTTACTGTAAGTCATGCCGTAAATGTTGAAGGAGATGTCCCCTATGTTTTTTTTTTAATTTTTCTTCCCAGATCACTTGGTTGATACAATTGTATTTGAGACAAATTAGTATGCTTTCCAGTGTGGAAAAATATATTTCAAGGTGACGAAAAAAGAAATCCAAGTCTTTCTTGGCATGATTTTTAATATGACTTACATTCATTACCCAAGTGTAAGAATGTACTGGAGTTCTATTCAGGGCATGCGATTTGACATAATATGCAATGCAATGTCCCTGAATCGCTTTGAGGAAATCAAACGTTTTCTCCATTTTGTGAACAATGAGTCTAAGACAAATGATGAGAATTCAGATCGTTTCTGGATGTTGATGAGATGATCATACCTTTCAAGGGAAGAAGTAAAATGAAACGATATATATAAGAAAATCCAAGACGATGGGGTTTCTAAGTCTGGGTTAGAGCAAGTTCTTTACATACCGGTACAGTGTTTCGAATTTTACAGTGGGAAAAATAAGAATATACGCAGCACTTTAGGCCCAGTTGGTGATACTGTATTGAGATTGTGCCATGATATCAAAGGTAAGAACCACAAGTTGTTTATAGATAATTTGTTCACAAGTCTGCCATTGATTCGCAAGCTAAGGAGTGATGACATTTTTGTGTTGGGGACACTCAGAATGAATAGAGCTCCAGGAGTGGCAACAAAATTAGTTCCAGGAAAACTTCTACAAAGAGGTAGTAATACAGTAGCGACTTCTGATGACAACATTACTATAATTAGGTGGATGGACAACAAGGCAGTTCACATAATTTCTTCTTTTGCTGGAGCGCAACCCGAAAGCGAGGTACAAAGATGGGACCGTAAAGCAAAAACCATTGTGGTGATACCACGCCCATTCTCTATTGGAGAATACAACACTCATATGGGAGGGGTAGACTTAGCCGACAGGATGATCGCTCATTACCCACATGGATTCAAGTCAAAGAAATTGTACTTACATTTTTTTTCCATCTTCTGAACATGGCATTGGTGAATGCATGGCTCTCATACAAGGAAGCTAAAAATGACAAAATGCCACTCGTGATCTTCAAAGCATCTGTAGCACACACACTTATTGCCCTTGGTACTACAGAAGTAAAGAAAAGAGGTCGGTCATCCAGTTTTGAAGAGACAGAACTACCAAAAAAGAGTATGGCACCAACCACAGTCATTCCCCAAGTTTGATTTGGTACAATTTTATCTTTATTTGATTGCATTTTTAGATCCTTACAGTGTACTGAACACAAAACATTGTAGTTGTATTAATACAACAGTGTCAATGTAATGTGTTGAGGCCTGTGTTAAATGTACAATTATTTTACATGGCCTAGTAACTGAGGGGAATATTTTGGCAAATTTGTTATCCAGAAAGATTCTTAGTTCGATTATGTTAGATGCAAATATGTTCATGCCCTGCCCCCGTGCTGATTAAATTCAGATAAGAATTGTACTGTAGGCATTATTTTTTCTATTGCAGTTTGAATATTTCTGGCGTCGATCTTCTTCCACTATCAGAAAACAAGTACGAGGAAGAGTGTCTTCCTGATCTTGTGACAGAGTATCAGCAAGAGGAAATACTTGAGAAGCTGTCTGGTCGTCGAGTTGTTAACATTTCCCACATACTCAAGCAACTCGTAGCTCTGGCAGAACACAGAAGAAAATGTACAACGGGAAGATTTGTCTTCGATTCAGAAGAGAGAAACTGCTTCTGCTGCATTTTAAAATTTAAGTGCCTAATGTGCGAGGAAATACGAATTGTCAGTACTGAGGAAGATGACAAAGTAGACGAGCTTAATGATGCATTTGTTTGGGGCCCTCTGTCTATTGGAATAGATCATCAGCAATCTCAAGAAATGATGGCACTGACAGAGGTTCCTGTTATGAGCAAATGGAAATGGAATCGGCACGAACAACGTATTGAGAAGGTATTTAAATATGATACTAAAAGTATAATTTAGCATTCAGTATTTTGTTAACTGATTCCTGAGTTAACGTTTGAATGTATATATTTTTTTTTAGGTCTGGCAAGACAAACTTGAAGAACACATAAAAATAAATGGTGCTATCGAACGTGAAATCGCAATAGCCAAAGAGGATGTCAATGACAATGGGGTACCATTCATTTCTGTGTATCAAGATGGGGGCTGGAGTACACATTCTTATGGACATGCGTACAATGCATCCTCGGGAGTTGTAAGTTTTATTCATTTTTTCTTGGATCTAGAGTGTTTTGAAAGATTTTCCCAAAAATTTAATAATCATTAGGTAGCTGAAAATACTACATTCATTTTACAATAAACTGCAAAAAAGAATTATTTTCCTCACCATTATAATTTTATCTGTTATCGTAGCCAAAAGTAAACAAAAGTGAACCAACTAATTACCTAAGTAATTGAAATCTGAATTTTCCGTCTATAATCATGCCGCTATTTTTACTGCACACATTACAGTTTTTCGAAGTATCATTTATTGAATGTACAGCATACAAAGAATAAAATGACACATTCCATTACAGGGTTCGTAAATACACGGAGGTAAGAAAAGGAGGAACTGACATGACGTCACAGCCTTTCAGCTAGCTCGCCATCATGGGATTGGCAATATAATAGTGTATTTGAATGGCACTGGCAACGAAGTTCTAAAATAACTGCAGTAAAATGTTTTTCCATTATGTGTGAGACCCATTATAGTGTTTAGATACTGAAATATGTTTTCACCATCCAAATTAATTTTTAAAACACCTGTGCACATCATATAACAACATTGTGTTTTGGTTTTATTTTGCCAATTGTGTCATGGGGGCCGATTAAATATCGCTTTTGAGAGGTGCAGCGCAAAATTTGCACTTGCGCTGCGTTGCTTTGGTATTAAATATACAAATACGCAGGTGCAAGTGGTCACGTGACAGCGCAAAGTGCCTGAAAATCTGCGACTAGCAAATAGCTCGACGCAAGTATATCTGCGCCCTTCGTGCATGCGCATTGGACAATTTTCGGGTGTGTGAAAGAAAATTAACATAAAAGTTGGATATCTTTATCTGTATCCAGTGTTCTATGAACTTTAATTATTTACGTTTTCGTGTACAAATTTAAGCTTTTAAGTTACGAAGTACAGTAGAAGTACAAAACTGAAATGTTTTTTACTTAAGAAGTAATTCAAAATGGGCAACGATTTATTATCCTTTCCCCGGAATAAACTTTTTGAGGGTATTTTTCCGTGGCACACGACGAGAAAAGAGTTGGATTGTTGAGGTTATTTGTAACCTTAAAAACTTTGCTGAAAAGTTTTATGCAAATGATAATGTAAATAAATAGCGAATATGTTTTGCAAGTACCTGTTTGGCTAATTGCTTAGGACATTGGCATTACCTCTCTATTTTCCTTGCTTGGATGGGGTGTTTCAACATCACATCTTTCTCGCCGACTTGTTTCCACATTAAACGTGCTTTATATTTAAGACTAAGAGTGATTCTGTTGGGATTCTCTTAATTTCATGAAACGGGAGGGCTATCATTTTAGTTTTAAGTCTTTCGTGAGACTTGCTGTCTACACACCAGGCCCTATCTCGGTGAACATTGAACTTACAATCATCTAGACCTAATTAAATTTATAGCAGTATAGTTGTACGAAAGCCACTCGTATTCACTACACATTAGCAACGAATTATTTAGAAATAATCAATGTATCACGATTTGATAATTTACGACTCTCTGAAAGACGAATGCCACATGTATAGCCAATTAGGTAGTAGGCCTACACTCACAAATACAGTGCCACACAAGTTAAAATAACTTACGTGAATTTCAAAACTAGGTCACTCAACTTAATACCAGTACAAATATAAAATGTATACATAAAATTTGCTCTAATCGCGCCACACGTCTCTCACATTAGGCACTTTATTTTCTGTTAGCAACATAAAGTACGTAAAAGCTGGTTACAGACTAAAACCACTCTGACGAATTTAAATTGTGTTACAAAAATGCTACTCTCCATAAATATAGTACTTAATTATTCACGAACAATCTCATTCAATAAAATGAACATACGCATCCACTACACTGAAATAACCACGACATTACAGAAATTAATGTTTCAAACTTAAAAACGCAACTACGACATATATGTTTGTAATGAAAACTTTGTGACAATTTTCCTTCATTTCTTGATATGAAACTACACTTCTTACATCCTTGTATAAGTACAAGAAAACTACACAATTTGAGGTTACGAAAAATATAACCAAAACACTACTTTTAGCGCGAGAAATTGTTCACTGCTACACGGAAGCTATATCTGCATGTAAGCACACGGGTGTACAGACACTTTTTGCCGTCCATGTGGCAGTGAGAATGATGTTACAAATTTTCTGATTGGCTTGTGTAATTTGGAGAGGGGAGGCAGTTGCGCTGAGTAGAAATAGGCTCCGCCCCTTGTGTCTTGCGCTTTCGAGTATATTTAATTCCAACTACGACTAGAGGTGCAGGTGCAGAGCAGATTTACTTGCGTTGCGCTGCGCCGGTGCAAAACGCAAGTGGTGATATTTAATCGGCCCCATGGCCGCCACCTGCTTCAAAAATCTGTGCAAAATAGATACGCCTGCCCTGCTCCTCCCTTTGTTACCTGCATGCATACATATTAGAGTGATTATGTTATTTGGTATTTCTCCCTGCCCATATTTTTTTATTTCTGTTATAACTGTTGCGGGTTATGGATACGATTCACTGGCCAAACTTGGTTACATTTTACCGAATGTTGTGTCTACAAAGGAGTGAATTATAAATAGTATGCTTGCTGGTAAGACAAGAAGGCCTAGAGATTGTGTTGGAGACCCTTTGTAATGCATATAATACATTTAAATGTCTAAAAAAATGTTCACAAAAATTATAATGACAATTAGTATGTGTTGTTTACCTCTGACCTGCGAAATATGTTTATGGTGATTCAGCTTCCGATAGCAAAACACAGTATTAATTTAAAATTGTTCCACATAGTTGTACTTTACATTCATTTCATTTAAAGAAATTATATGCAAAAAAATTACCTCCTTTTACAATACCAGTTAAAACTATACATGTAAAATACTTTTCTACAAATTCTTCATCATAATGCAGTCCATTTCATCATATCTTCGCGCAACATTCTACACATGCTCTGCATCATGGCGCATAAGCAGTGAATAAAACTTGTTCTGTTGTTTATATTACTTGTCGGGCATGGGATAACCGATGCAGCTCCCTGAACTAGAGCTATAAATATTAATTATAACGAATATTCTTGCGTCTTTAAAAATCGCCAGTCATTAAGATAGCATTTTAACTATTGCTTACATTTTCAATTCTAATTGTCCGCAATACGGACTTTTTAATTCCACTATTTGACCGTAAATTTTCATCAAAACTGTGCCAATGTTTCTGTATTGATACACAGATAACTAAGAATAAATAAATATTTAAAACGCAGAATTTGAAAAGTAACTACGGATTTACACGTCAAACAGGACACCACCGTTATGATTTACATAAGTCGTCTACAAACAGTGCCTTGGTTTATTGAAGTTTGGATACGGTCCTAAGATACATTAGCTGTTGAAAATATTTTCAAAAATAATGTTTCAGTGCAATTTAATTACTATGGGCGGGTCCCCGAGTATGTTAAAGTGCTGTAAAGTTCCATTTCACAAACATAACACACAATTCATCCCGGAGGATATATTAGTGAAGATAGCATATAAAAACAAAGAAACGAGTGTGGCTGAGTACAATAAATTATAAAACGATCAGTAATTACCAACAAATGAATGGGTGAGAAGATATTTCAAATGTAAATTGACGCCAACCACCCTAGCCCGTTTGTCGCTACAGCGCCACCATCACCGTCAACAATGCCCCCGCGCACCCTACGTCAGCTGTGCACCCGACGACGTATGCATGGATCATCAGCCAGGTAGGAACGGGAACACTACATCCGCATATCGGATCACGCCCACCCACGTGGCAAAAATTACCAAGAGGTAACTCATTAACGACACGACGAATGAACAAACTAATTAGCACAAAAATTACAAGACATGCGTAGTATCACCGGCCATTGGTCGTTTAGTCGAACTCTCTCTCCTCACGGGGAAATTAGCCACGTAAGTGACACGTAGGTTTTAGTCTGTAACTTGTCAGTGTAGCACACCAGCGTAATGATAAACATTCCAAACATTTCAGTTTTAATGACCCAACAGGGAATTGAAGTGGGGACGATCAACGGGAAGGGACTTAAGAGATCTCCCGTAGTAACGGGGTTATTTTCAGCATACTCGCGCCAAAAAGACGTATAAGGCAGTACTTCAATTTTTGTTGTCAGGTTTTTATGTTTTGAAAAGAGTTTGTGAAAAGGTTTTCTAGCGTGTGTTCTGTCGGCATGTTAAAAACAATTAAGTACCGACAAATGCAAGTGCTGTGTAATTGTTTCATTAATATCTTTACTACCAACTTTATCATCCACGAGTGTCTAAAATTATCATCTATGCCCTGTGTTTCATCATAGAAAATTTTTATTAATTATTTCCATCAGTGTTGTGTGTGTACTTTCATCTAAAACAATCACAAGTTATTTTTAACTTTTTATTTGGCGAGTATCGCGCACGAGGGAGATCGCCACGTGCTCGCCATATTGCAATTCAGTCTCGGTTTTGAGCTCGGTCGGGGCGCACACGTGTCGCGTGCTCTGAGGTCTTCAGGGTTGTCTTACTGATTGTTAGCTACAAGAGACTCATTTAATACTGTAACCGTTTGCTATTCCCCTCAGAGCCGTGCAGCCCTAGATCCCAACGTAAATTTAACACGTAATGTAATATTTTCCACTTAAATAAGTTGTGCGTAGTGAATAAGGTAAAGTTAACCTAGTCAAGTGTATCCTGTGTGTGTCCGCCATTTAACCTCAATGTGTACGGGGCAATCTGCGGCGCACATGTGCAACTTAAATCGTGTTACGTAAGTAAATAAGAAATTGAACCTGGGTCTCGACCACATTCTTGTGAAAGTGTTTTCCTCACAAGGCCTTTAAGAGGGATCTGTGTTGAGCGTCTAACCTGGCTCTAACAAGGTTAGGATTCCATGCACACACACACCAAGTGAATACCCCTGTGCCTTGACATGTACGCCTACATTACTGTGCCCCTACGGCGGACGGCCGAACGACACCCTCTCATGCTCTCCGCCCGGTAAATCCCGGGGAAGCTGGCGCCCATGGCAACACCACTCACCAATAGCACACAGCAACGCGTCAAAATGAATATATTTTTTCATATTAATTACTCCGGGATAATTCTTGAAACAGTAATGTTTATTTCAACAGCGTACAGATTGGCGTATTACCATAAATGTAATACTCCACTGGATACCAATTTAGCTCCAGACATTAAATTAATAATATAAACTCATGGGCCAATGTTATTTTTTATTTGAAGGGTTTGAAGCTGTAGCACAAGCACTGTGTGAATTACATATGTTATGGGACGACACAAATCCCGCGTATTATCGGACATAACTGCTATGGAAGAAATCTATCGTTTGTCGGCAATATAAATATTGATTAAAACATATCTGATATAAATTATTCTTTGTGAAGAACCAATAACTATCACTGAAATTAATTTGTATAAGAGGATGTATGTAAATTTACATATTTTTAATTAATAATAGAATATAATTTGTTACATATTTTAGAGCACGATCTTGTCAAGTACAAAAAATCTAAATAAAATTTAACCAAACAACTGAATAAATAATGTGTTAGTACTCAAAAAGAGGAAGTAATTCATCTCTTGTTCTTCGTAATGTGGCTGCCATATGGCCATATAACAGTGCACGCCATAAGCCCATTACAGTAATCTAAGGTTAGGACACTCTATAGTCGGGAGACTTCGTTTGAAATGTGGGTCTTGGATAATAATGTCACTGTGACATAGAATCCATAAAAAAGGCTTAAAGTGGCATGGCGGACATTAACGATACTAGTCCTCTGCATTTTGTAAGACATAATACGATTATGTATTATAACTTTCGTTGTCATAGGCACTCCAGTCGTTTTGTCTGTCTTGTGGGTCAATGGCTGATATTTTCAAGAAATATTATTATTACAACCAATTTAATGTGTTCCAATTAAATAATTCAAAAACTCAGAATTTGTTTATTGAATCATAAAAGCTAACGAACCAGTACATTTCTCTGGATATTTTGTTATTTTGTCGTGCCAAGCTGGCTATTCAGTACGTGTGTAGCCTTTGTTGAATGTAAATAAATTTGCAACCACACGCTCATAGATCTACAACTGGAAGATTACCTTACTTTGGTTTTACATATTCTGACATTATTTTCACCATTGTAATTTGCAAAACACACACACTCGGTGTCTACTGAGGTAGGAAATGGATATGGCGGCGGCACTGTTACCAAAACATGTAGCCTAAGTTGATGTCACACAGTGATAAGCCAATGAAATTGTATATTCATTGTTTAGAATTATGTTTACAAAAATCCAGGTTTTCAAAGCCCAAACATTTCAGAACTACTTTAGGCACACGATAAAATATTTTTCCTGAATGTTTTGACTACGAAAATCATTGAGATGGAATTGGACAATATAAAACTAAGACATATTTTACGGAACAAAATAATTAATGAATGTATACAAACATATTATATAAATATGTTTTATAGGAACACTTTAATTAACTGTGAGAAAGCTTTGGTTACTGTACATTTTTACCATTTAACATAAATTCACACACGAATCACAGGTCGTTTGTTTATATTGTAGTAAGATTACGTAAAAAATATTCAAGTATTTTCTCCTTTGTAAAATTGTATCTTTTTACAGGCATGCATTATTGGAGCTGCAACAAACGGACTGTTATACATTGGAGTGCGAAACAAGTACTGTTACATGTGCAACATCAACAAAAAATATTATTAAACAAGGATACACAAATGTTACAAGAACCACAAGGTTACTTCCATGTCAATGGAATAAGAAATTCTTGTTCAGAGTTTCCAAGAAAGTGATTCTATGCATGGATTGAGATACAAATTCATCATTGGTGATGGGGTCTCTAATGCATTTACTAAGATCCAGAAGTTTGTGTCACATGGCAGATATGTTGTGAAATTAGAATGTGAAAACCATATGGTACATAACTACACAGCAAAGTTGCATAAAATCGTTAAAGACACATCTCACAACATCATTTTCAGAAAGGAATCATCACAATTTATTCCACGCCTCAGCAATGGAGCCCGAGCTGCCACCAAAGAAGATGGTGAAAACGGACATGATAGTGAAGTCCTCCATCGTGATCTAATTAATGGACATTTTCATGTATTCGGGGACCACACGAACTGCCGTAATATATTGTGCAACCATAAAGACGACATTAACAAGGTATCACTAATGTCTTCAACATCAGTATGGCCTGCAATAATAAAGGCTGTTCAACCACTGGTTTCAAAAGCCGACAAGTTGGTTGGGAATCATAAAACGAATCAGGTAGGATTGCTTTGACGAATGTAATAATGAATGCGGAAATTAGTCATATTTCTTAAAATTTAAACATGCTTCTGGATTTTTTATAAAATAGATAAAACTCTAACCATAAATAATTACAATTAATCTTGTAAAATATTTGTCGTACATATTCGTCGACTTTATTGGTTTTTACTGTCGGATATTTTCAAACAATTTTTGTCGAAAATTCTTTTTTCTTAAAAAAGAAGAATTGGTATATTTTACTAAAAATGCTTACATTTTCGCTTGAAATTTCCTTAAATACGGATTTTGACCTCAAGGGCCTACATCCTACACTGTAGTAACAAAATATTGCACTCGTAGAGATTTTTTTTAACATAAGAAAGTAAATTTTTTAAAGATGCCAGTAATCGTGTATATGATATTAAAAGGGGGAGGGTTTCACCTGTTCCTAAACCCCTTTTTGTTACGCCACTGTGATGTTTATTCAGTACCACAGGATGCAGCGAAGCTATGTTAATTTTTTTCTATGCTTATTTACATATCCGAGCTAACATGTGGTGCATGTTCTCATCGTAATCTAATAAGTTCATTAAAGAAATTCAGTTGATGTAACATTTGTGTAAACTTATTTTTAAGGCAATTAGATATTTTGAGAACGTAGTGTCAGAAATACGCTAGGCTTTATCTTAGCAGGCATTTGTCTTTGTGTTAGTGTGTGGAACCCATTGCAGTTAGAAATTGCTGAAATTTACTACTGTTAAATTATGAAGTTAATTTATTTTCAATGGCCCTTAAGCCTTTCTAAAATGTGCAAAAAAGTGAAAATAATGTGTTTTATGAAACTGTATGACTATTTGCTCACTGACACAAGAACTGACATTGTAACTAGTTGCCAGATTTTTTTCAGTTTCAGTAATATATATATATATACACATACACACACACATTTCCAGTTTATAGTTGAAATCTAAGCGACAGTGCATACAGTACAAATAAGCATCCAAAGTAATTACTAACACGTACAACATACATTTTACACTAACTATAGCAATAATGTAACTAGCAGTAGCTTCTGTTTTTGCAGAAAGGTTTCGTTAGATTCGAAAATATTACATAGAGGTTGACAAACTTGCTCTTCGAAAAGCGATGCGCCACCGTCCCTACCAGTCCTAGCATGTCCTAATAGTGACACGGCCGCTGAAATTTGAATACCACATCTTATTTAGCCTCTCTGCATTGTCATCTGCAAAACTCAAACTCAAGCAGTTTTGTAAATGTGTCAAAAAATGAGAACACTAGCTGCAAGTTCAGCCAAGCTTTTACTACTGAATGAAGGGCAAAATCTTATGGTTTTGAATCCTAATGTTAACCGAACTAAATTAAATAATGTCCTAGTTTTGTATTCTGTAGCCCATTCAACCGAAGCTGATATCCAACCTCTACTTATATTATCCACCGATACCCCTCTAAAAACAAAGAAGTTCTATGTTTACTATATTTTGCCCTGCATTTTCTTCCTCTGAGTAGTGAAAAGGACACTGTCATAAAAAGTTTTATAAATTAAGTTATACACATATAGAAATTTAACTCTTGGCATCATTGACAGGACAGTTCAATTATATACTGTAAACATTTAGAAGCTAACTATTTCAATGGGTTTTTATATTTGATGTGTTTGCCTTTAGTTTGAAATTATTTTAGATGCAAACTCTATTGATAAAATATCGAAGAATACATGCCACAATGTTTCTAAGAAACAAATTTCTAATTTATTGCAGTGCTTCACGCTCGGACGCCTTGTCAAATCAATCTACGCATATTTAAAAACTACGATACTAGAAAAACTAGCGAATCAAAAACTCCAAAATTTTATGTCATTCAGTACAAAGCATGGCAAAATAAAATATCAACTCATATTTTACGTGGTGGTTACAGTTTGCCATTGAAAAATTATAACTTCATATATGTGTAAAATTAGTTTTGCAGCATGTTTGAACGACTTCAGCAAATAAACATGACAGTCAGAATTTTTTTTACAAATCGTGATATTTACACTGACACTGGCATCGAACATGTGGCGTTATTTTGCAAAAAACCGCATGCCGCTATGAGAAATAGTTTCGGTGATCCGGTGTGTCATGTTTAAATTAAATAAATTTTGGAATAGTGCACGGCTGGCCGTACGTGACCTCAGCCTAGGAGAGTGCATGGGCCGGTAGTCTATAGTTTCCTTGTCACTCGCCTACCAGTGTTAGACAGAGAAAAAGACACGACTGCAGTAACTTTCCGAGTCGACCGCTAGATATCAGGCCGCAGAGAGACGACCGTCGACACCCACCCCGTCCGAAGGCTCGCTTGCCACTAACTTGTGGAAAGATGACACGCTGCGAAATGTACAAACAAAATTCCGTGACAGCAGACATAAGCAAGCATTTAGGAAGCTTTTAAGCCGATCCTCCGCTCATTTGGGTGCATGAATATTTTTCACCGAGCTCCATTGGTCTTAAGGCCATCGTAAACCGCATGTCTTCGTGCTTGTACTCATTCAGGGTGTTACGGTTACGGTTATTGCATACATGTGTGCATCGTAAACCGACCCAGGGTCATTTAAGTTAGGTCTGGCAACTTCCTAATATTTTTGACTCGCTTACTGAAGCTCGTGGCGTCTTGCGAACTAACAGCGCTAGTAGTAGGTTGGCCCAAAACAAATACCTTTTTTCCATAAGAAAGCATGCAAACAATGTGCAACGAGTGTTTTAGAAGCGAAGTTTTGGGTGTTACAGTGTTTATATGACAATAATTCGTACATGATAAACAAACTATAGTTAAATTTACGCACTACCGGGATATTCGTTTCCAAAAACGTCAAATAAATATTACAAGGTTGCTAACTTTGAAGAGGTAGTCTGGAAGGCACGTTCGTAGTGAAAAGGAGTTGAAGTTAAATAAAATTAGTGTTGTGTCGGCCTATTATTAATGGGACGATTTAATAACAAATTTCCATGGAATACTTTTTTGTGTGTTGAAAGTTTTGGGTTATTTTAGCAATCTGAAACATATGTTCTGGAAGTGGTTTCAGAGGCTGGAATGATCCCATTTTCCTTGATTATTAAACAACTTATTTGAGAGAGTATGTGTAGGTAATTATGGAAATAAATCTTTGTCGTCACTTACAAAAATTTGTTTAGCTCCACATGAAGTTACTAAAACTCCCTTGTGAAAATAAATACACATTAAAGATTTTGAAAATTGTCATCTCACTTTACATATATTTCGTTGTGGAAAATGCATAAAATTAATTCTAGTTGCCTTTTAGGTGACTGTGTTTACAGAATTAATAATTAATAAATTAACATATCATTAATGTTTTGTATCAAACAGGCTATTATCTCACATTGTTTTTAAATTCTGTTGAATTAGACCAACACACTTAAAACATTTCTAGGAGAGAAGAATCATTGAATAATAAATTTGAACAATGTGAAATCTGTTATCAGAGTTCAATTTATTAGCTTGTGTATGTGTAAACAGTCTAAAAGGTTCTGCAACTGTTTAAGACCAGAAAAAGTAGGCTATGGTATTTGTATTTTAATTTCGAGGCATGTTCCTTAATATTACTTTATTCAATACCATACCACATACATTAGCTACTAGTAATAAAATCTGAAATAATTACTTGCAAGTACCTATGTAAATTTATCATGTTCCGCTCTTCTAGAAAACCAGACATAGAATGTTGCACCAAAAGTTGAAATAGGATTACCTAAAATAATAACATTAATGTAATAGGCCCACTAGTTATTATGAAACATGAACATAAACAATTAAAGTGAAAATATTTTTATAGAAACAAATCCAGTAACCATGTGGGACTGTGCTACAGCTAGTGGCCCACTGATGTTTAGAGAAGAATTACCGCAGTAACCTTCTCCTGTTGCACGATCATCAGCAGCTGATTGCATGCATTCATATTTTCTTGCTATACAGAATGTCATAACTCCTAGCAGGCAAGTTTTTTGATTACTAAAACCATTCCCTAGCATAAGAGACAATAGTAAAACATGAACCCTCATTCACATCACATAAAATATGTTCGCAGATAATGATATTAATAAAAATAATAATTTCACTTGCATTTTGGTAACATCCCTGTGGCAAGCTATACTTGCCCTCTTTTACGTTCACCTTCCTTGAACTTTCCAATTCCAATTCCCCTCATTTTAACTAACTTCTCCGAAATAAAATTCCACTCCCCACACCAACCCTCTAAGCATTGACTGCCTACCCTGCTCAACATCTCCTGAATCTTCTCATTATTATTCCTACTTCTTCTGTACTCTGCCTTATTTGACAGGCAGCCTAACATACTTCAGCCTTCCTCTCCATTCACCATCCTGACCAGCCTGTCAATTCTTCTCCTTTCCTTCAACGAGTTACACACCAGTTCGTTCAGCATCACTGATGGCTAAAATTTCCCTTCATCCTCAGCAGCCTGTCCTTGC
Organism: Medauroidea extradentata; assembly: GCA_003012365.1. Classification (NCBI taxonomy): domain Eukaryota; kingdom Metazoa; phylum Arthropoda; class Insecta; order Phasmatodea; family Phasmatidae; genus Medauroidea; species Medauroidea extradentata. The sequence continues at coordinate 35,138 of PNEQ01082678.1, read as the reverse complement.
TGCTACATACGGTTCCCACTCTATTACTGTATGCTCTAACATTGATCGTACCATTGTAGGATATACACCTTTTCTTTAACTACACTACTATCACCCTTCATTACCCTTCCTACCATTCCTAGAAAACTTCTCACAAAATTATAAACTGTGTTTATAACTAAAATGCCATACAAGCCTTTTAAACATTTAATTTATGAAATCGGAAATTGGCTGGTTTAATTTTTCATACTGTCATAACACAAGTACCACACAATTAAGGGGTGATATTATAAAAACACTGAAAAAACTTTTTACTATATTAAAGTGCTCATATCTGGAAATACTTTCTTATACTTTAAAAGTCTATTTTTATTTTATCCTCAAAAGTCTTTTTTTGATTCCTTGTAGATCAATGATCTTGGGATGTAGAAGTTGTCAAGTACAGAGATAAGAGACTAGGGTGTCATACATAAAAACACAAGTACAGTTACTTGTTACGATATACATTTCATCAAAATGTTGACATATAAAAACAGGATGTTAATATAATGCTATAATAATGCATATGGGTAGTAGGCAAACCATCAGTTAGCAAGCAATTGGTAGGTGCGCAGCCTGTCTGATATTGGACTACAAAACAGCTTGCCTGTTGAATGCAAGGTGAGGAGGTCTTTATGCATCTTTTCAATAGTTCAGTATTTGTTTGATAAAGATTTTTCAATGAATCAAGTTACTCGTTAACTGATTTGATACAAGAATAGTAGACCATTTTCCTTTTTCTTTTTAATTCTTTAGCTATATCCTATTTTGTGGTAATATCCTGCATATTGTGTTCAAGTACAATCCAAACATAGTATTTCACTAAAATAATACAGTGCTTTAACTTTACACCTAACCATATAAATGTTATTAAACGATTAGTAACTAGCTAATAGACAAAATCTTCAAGATTAATCAATGATCTAGGACATACAATGATGTGAAGTGAAGATGACCAATGGCTGAAGGGGGAAGTGAGACAAAAAACAACAAATGCATTAGGGTTACAATTTACATTCAAGTTTTTATATCATTTTCAATGTTATGCATTGACCATTAATGAGGATTAACTTGCTGCTTATTTCAAGTCACAATCAAGAAATACAAATTTCAGATCAAAGCAAGAATTTTTGGCAACAAATGGCTTGTATTGAGCATTGTTCAACTTTAAGACATTAAGTGTGGCAAAAGGGATTACAACATTTTTGGTTCCAATGTTTTCATATTGTCATACGTCAATCACAGCTTTACTGTTGATTTTATGTCATAATAAAATCATTAAAAAAAATTGTACAACAGAAACTAAGAAAGTGACTTAAATAATTTCAAGAGATGGATCGTAACAAAAGTTAACCTATCTTCAACAAAAAATACAGGACTAACAACAGTTCATAAATGAGCAAACACAAGTTAAAATATACAATGTTTGTAAAGCCAAATTTACCACACTCAACGTATGTACGCACACATTAATGTGAGGTTTTTAAAATTGGATTCATAACAACATAGAATCTAGAAGAGCACAGAAGTTGTCCTTGTCAGAGTAAATTGTAGTGAATAAATTGTAACATTGTAATAGGATTTGACAAAAAAAGTTTTTGGTAAAAACTGTAATTATTTGATAAATATTATTAAAATTTTAATTTGTCTTGCGTTCTATGACTACTTAAAGCTGGAGTCACAACCATCACTTACCACATGTAAGAAGTAGAAAGTTGAGCAACTCAGTCATGAGATGTGAATGCTTGCGTGCACCCCAATGTTTTATTTACATTTACGCTAAGTATTCGATGTGCATCTAACTTCATTATGATTTTGTCTTAAAGCATCTCATTTACTTTGTTTTAAAAATAAATTATACAAATTAGTGAACTGAAGTTATTACTTGCCATTATGAAAAATAAATTTAATTTACTGTAATACACTCTTACCTTCAAAGCCTGAAAAATAAATTTATTTTTTGCCTTCTAATGTTCTTAATATAATGGTACAAAAGAAATGGCATAGCATACCCAGAGAAAACGCAATAGCCAATTACAGCCCTATATGCTACACACTACATAATGCACACCGTGCTAGACCCCACAATGTAGCACCATCAATGTAACGTGAGCAGTCTTCGAGTACATCACAGTACCACCCCCATACCTCTAGATCTGACAACGAAGAGGCTTACTTGGCCAATCATTGAAAAAGCGTGGTGCAGGGCTTAAGTACGACAAATATTTCAACCAGTAACATAAAGGTTAATTATGGCTCTCCACTGTTACCTATATGTTTATATATATATATATATATGCCTCTTCTATGAAGAAGTCACCTTTGCTTGGAGCACAGTGCAGCTATGTACTCTTGTAACACCTTACACTTTCTCTCACCCCTGTTGAGGTCCTGGCATGGTGTCACAAATTACAGCAGTTTCCAACTGGCCCCTGTATTCTGCTGCTGGATGACTAAATGACTAACACAATCTACTTACATATCCATGGGCTATATACATAATATTAAGTCAAATTGTGACTTATACACCTACTTTTTGACAACATTGCTTTGTGATAAGCTTTTACATGTGCATATACAGTATAACATGCCAACAATCTAGCAGTCCAGTATGAACACATACTTAACAAAGAAAGAACTATGCATACTGGTTTTGGGTACTGTAAAAGCTAGTCCAAAGTTATGCACAGTGAGACGAGTACAATTATTGTGGAGTACTAAGTGGCAAAAGGCCAATGTGTTGGAATCATATACTGTAGTATCACAAAGTTATATTGTCCAACAAATGGACGCTAACATGTTTGTCATGGCTACGCTGAATGTGTCACAAATAATAATTTCTAGGCTTCTGTGACAATTACGACAGTAAAGATTTCCCTGTGCAGTCAGAGCAGGCATATTGCACGATGGTTCGTCCAGTATTTGAATATGCTGCCACTGAGTGGGGTCTGTATGTGGAGGTGCAAGAGCTGGAAAGGACAGCAAATTGTGTGATGAATTAATGGAAGAGGTAGGGTTAGGCTGGTGAAAAGGAAGGGAACTTTAGGTTTAGCGTGATGAAGGAACTGGGATGGAAACCATTGAGGGACAGAAGTAGAATGGAACGACTGGTCAGATTGCATATGGTGATGAACACGGGGAGAGGGAATGGGGCAGTTTGGCCAGCAAACTAAGGGAACTTTTAAGGGAAAAGGAAACAACAGTGAGAAGATTCAGAGGGTGTGGAGGAGAACAGAGAGGGGTAGACAGTCAATGCTGGTGAGGATGGTGAGGGAGTGGAATGCACTGTGAGAGGAATTGATGACTGTGAGAGGGGATGGAAGGTTTAGGAAGGGACTAGAGAGTTGGAAATGTGGGGATGGGGAGGAATCTGCTCGCCACCGGGCGTTAGCCCAATTGCGAGTATAAAA
>PNEQ01082678.1:0-31610 GCA_003012365.1 Medauroidea extradentata | reverse complement strand
AAATATAGTGACTGTTATGTTTTATGGTCTGTTGTGTACCACATCTATTGTAATTTAACTTTACAATAGTTTGCTTCTTCCTATACAATAATATTGTTGTACTTCACTGTACTCAATGTTCGAACGTAGGTATAAAAATTAAAATGAAGAAAAAAACAGTTGCTCTAAATGTCGAGGCAGATTTGGAGTGATACAATGAACCAAGTTTCTGTCCAAGTCAGTGCACAATGAGATAAAAACAAATATTTTTGATTTACAAAATGTTTGAGGCCATTGGTTCCTATTTACACTGTTTTTGTGAATACTATTTTTAAATTGTGAATGGGAGCAGATACCGTAAAACTGTCTAACAGATGAATTGAAAATTTCTTTTACTATTTTGTTGGGCTTAGTTATTGACTAAATTATTTAGAATTCGATAACTAAACAGATTAATATAAAAAACAACATAGCAATACCCTACCCATTTTCAGCACATGCATGTGACAGGTTAACAGTATTTGCTCGCTTTCTGGATTTCAAAAACAATATTTTTACACAAAAAGTGTAAATAGGAACCAATGTTCTTAAAACCATTTTAGAAATTGGGATGAACTATAAGGCAATCATAAGCGGTTTGCGATAAACTGAGCACTTTTGAAGAACACCCAGGCTAGAGTAATTATTTTAAAATATTGTTTATATTGAGAGACGGTGCGGCAAAAACTGCTCCCGGTGCGCACCCATCGAGTGCAACTCTCAATTGGAATACGAAAATCCGAATGCTCCCAACGGGAGTTCTGGTAATTGGGACACGCAGCACCCGTCGGGTGCGCACCGGGAGCATTCTGGTGCAGTAATTGGAATACGCCATATGAAATAACGAGTAATTTATGGCTTATTCCAATGGACTACACTCAGTGCGCACTTTAAACTGAAAAAGTGCGACTGTCACGTGATTTCCCGCAAAAAGTTAGTATTGTTTATGCCCTAACAATTGGAACTCGCAGCACTTTCAGTTCAAAACATTCGTGACAACAAATGATTTTCAGCATAACATTTTTCATACCCAGACATTATTAATAAGTGAAAATGAAAGTCCGCGACATTTGCGAAGTTATTCTTTCCCTAGTCTCTCTTTTTTGGCCAAGAACTGAACGTAGTTAAGTACTCACGAACCACTCGTCGTTACTAACCTTATGGACAAAGTAATAACAAACATTATTATCAAGATAACAACTGTATTGTAGCCATTTATTGATCGTATTTTACTATTAAAATGGCAGAATGTCAATTCGTTGCAGAAATAACACCATAATTAGGATTTATGTATTGTTTACATGTCATAGGTCGTCACCATATTTGCACTCGGACAGCCGCACTGTCTCTAGAGCCAGTGCAACGAAACTTGACTTAGGTGTGCACCCGACGAGTGCAAATCACCATTGGAACACGAAAAATTATTGCACTCGGCGAGTGCGGGTGGGGTCTGGAACATGCGGCACTGGCCCAGTGCGCACCGAGTTTAGTCGAGTGCAGTCATTGGAATATGCTATTTAAGTTTTTGAGCCAAATAATACTCCTTGTAGCCTCGTAGCATACAGGCGCGAGGTACTCTTATCATTTTAATGACGTTGGTAAGGCGTCAGCCTTTTATGACTCGCCACATCAAGGTAGGTGAGCGGCCATATCATTTACAGACAGGCGCTACAGCGCTACATTAGTGCAGCGAAGTGTGACCCCGTCAACACCGAGCAAATACCTACTCACTCTCGCTCTCGGCCAGCGACAGAGCAGTAGACTAAACATCTAATAATTAAACCAAACTATAAAGACGCCACAGTGGCTAGGCATAGTGGTAAACAATATATAGACACGAGTGTTTGATTTTTCGGTGTAATAATATTGTCGAAAGGTATGTGTATGTTTATTTTTCAGCGGACATTGAACAGTAGACGCCGTAAATTTAATGTAATAATTATGTGTCAATCATATTGTGATCATTTCATCCTTCACTTAGGGAAATTTCGGTTTCCCTCCCCCGCCTTCCGGCCAGCTTACCTGCCGAGCGGAAGGCAGCGGAAAAGACAGTCTTCTTCAAGCGGGCCATAAGAACGGACGTGCGCGTCGTGAGTGTCGCGGTCTCGGGGGACCTCAACTTGTTGCTCCAATCACCTAGGTAAATCAATAGTCTTAATGTAATTACAGGAACTTTCTTTCTTGTATTTGTGTTCCCGAGACACGTCGTTCGCATGTGGGAGACTCCGCCCGCCACACTTTAACTCTCTCTCTTATTATCTCGCACCGAGCCACGTGCATTTTTTTCAGTGTAGGCTAGCAGGCGGCCATAGGCCTGTGCCCGCTTTAAGTTGCTAACATCACTTTCATCTTTTCAGTGCTAATAAACGCAGTGTTATTTCTCCAGAAGTCTGACTTGTGAATGTAGCGTACCCCGCTTCCTGGGGGAACTTAAGGGTGACACCTTAATCCGTCGACATCCACCTCGCAATATATGAGAACTTTCATATTTGCGTTATTTTCAATGATCAGTAAGGTGTATTACCCAGTGAGTACTTAAGGGAGTGTGAAATTATGACTGTTCCGAAGCCACGTGGACACTAGTTTCTGTCACACGTGTCATCGTAAAACTTAAATAACTACTTCATTATTTTATCTGCCAGGTCATCACGGGATGGGGCTCGCCTCGTTCACACACCCAAGTATTATAACATCTTTCTGAGTAAGATTCAAGTGTTAGTCCGAGTCATTAGGCTAGCTGGCGCCCATTCTTAAAACTTTCCGTACTATTAATTTCAAAGAAAACGAAAACAGACATTTCTGTGATCCCGGCCACGTCAAATTGGCACCGCAACTAAGGGCGAGTGCAAACAATGGTAAACGACACCACTACATTTGCGATATAGGCAAGGAAAAGAACTGTCGCCATTGCGTAGCACGTGGCAAGTGAGTGGAGGAAGAGCGAGAAGCCGCCATATTGCACAACACCCATGCGGACAAAGGGACAGCAATCGCCACTACCCCCCTAGGAAGCATTGCAAGGACGCGCTCGGCTTACCACCCCACCCGAGCGACATCGGTCTGAACCGAGGGAACCCGAAGGGACCCGAAGCGCGCGCAGTCGGTCACGAGACACCATTCGCTCGACAACACCACCCCAGGAGTAAACACAGCATACCTGGCGACCGACCAGCCACCGGCCGCCGTGACACGCACGAGCGGTGAGGGACGTTTCCCCTGCGAAAAGACCCGCGCAACAGCGCCGTGCTACCGCGTCGGCAACCAGGCAACCGTGCCGTGCTACCACGTCGACAACTGCGCAACACTGTTACAGCCACGGTGGATACATGGACACTGGCCCTGTGCAATTGGTGCCACCGAGTGACTAAGGACGACCCATTCGTGAAGTACGAGCCACCCACGAACATTTGTAATTGCTTACGGCAGATGACATCATCAACGCCGCATCGCCTCTATACCGGACCGACCGATACGAAACCCCGAAGGTCACCGCGGGGTGGTCCAGGGCGTGACCTGGCCGCCAGCACCCTATGTGACTGTACGGTACCGAGTACGACACTTTGCGTAGCAGAACAAATCCAATGGAGGACGGGACAGTTCACATGCGAACAGTGAAGGGTTGAAGAAGGGACGACGCGCCTGGCGAAACAACTGGCCGAGAAAACGCGGCACGCAGTACAGGAGAAAATGTGTGCGACTTTACGAACTGTGAACCACCAAGTGGGGAGAGAACACGGTGCCGCGAGTGTCAACGACAGTGTCACATCAGCTGCATGACCACGGAGGACTGGGGACTTTTCCGCAGAGGGTATTATCAGTGCAGAAATTGTATTGAGAACATCACAGCGGAGCGAGCCAGTGAGGCGAACGGAAGTGGGACAGTGTTGCCACCGGTGACACCGAACGTACTGCAATTGTCACGACCAAGGTCAATCAACAACAACATACCTGTGACGACCCTGGAACAACCAGGCGCCGTGTGTCATTACACCAGGACACCGGTGAAATTCCAAACCCTACCAACCTTCGCGGGACGGGGAACTGAAGACCCCCGAGCTTTTGTCAAGGCGTGCATCGAGCATCTACAGCGCTACGGAGTAGCCAAACAAGAGTGGCCAAGCCTTGTCGGCGTACAGCTGGAAGGAGCTGCACGAGCATGGTGGCAGACAGTGACTGACTATAACATGACGTCGGAACAATTTGTAACCAAGTACTCAACCCGCTACGCCAACACACTAACTGCACTTCAGACACATCTCAACCTCTTTACAGAGCAACAACGACCACACGAAGACCTAGAGACGTTCATCCGCCGCAAGATCAACCTGGTAACGCGGTTCTACCCCGATGACGTCACCGCGGACATGCTGGAAACAGTCCTGCAGACAGTGCGGCCAGAGTACCGCCCCGCACTCCGACCAGCCATACATCATGACCTAGAGAGCTTCATACGAGTCGCTGCAGGAGTGGCACGTGACATGGCCGAAACCAACCAGCACCCACAGACCACCAACCCCGCATACAGACATGACACACGCAGAATGGAAGCCCCGCCGGAGAGGACGGGGATTGCGAAAACACCGCACAGCCCAGCGGTAAACACACACCAGGGCAACGCCGGCAACCCCACATCGTCAAACCCGGGAGCTACCAATCCATCACAGCGACCACCTCCAAACCGGCCCTGTCGGTTCTGCCCAGGCAGGCAATACCACTGGCACGCGGAGTGCCCCCGCCTCAGGGAAAACAATGCGGGAAACGACCACTCGAGGTAGGGAGACCCCCAGCCATAACTCCCGACAGACGGAACTCACCAGAAAACCAGGCAAGTGACAATAGTGACCAACCTAAAAACACCAGTAAAATAGAACCACAGCTAGGTTAAATTTTTCATCGCCGTCAAAATTACGACAATTTACTATGCATCGCAGTGACAGTGAACGGTAAAGAGACAGTCGCCTTACTTGATACGGCCGCCTCACATAATTTCATTAAGGAGAGTTATTCACCTTTCAACAATTTGCAAACATGTGAACACTCAGTGCAGCTCGCCACGCAAGACGCGACCGGCTACGTGGCGGGAATAGCAAACGTAAACATTGCCGTCTGCGACGAGTTGTCAACGGTACCTGTGCTAGTTGTGAGAGAGTTGCGTGAAAAAGTAATACTTGGAGTGCCGTGGCTTATCGATCAACAAGCTGTCATTGAGCTATCACGCAACCATGTGCATTTCGGGAAACAACAACGCAAAACGGCATATCATCTGGGATATCACCAGTCAGTAGTGACACCACCTGTGTACCTCAGCGACTTCGATCACACCGTTCTGCCGGAACACCAGGCCGCAGTACAAAGCATCCTCGACAAACGGAGGGAGGTATTCGCTGCAGCTGACCCGCTGCATCGCACTTCCATCGCCGTGCATCGGATACCAACCGTGCACGACGACCCAGTCTACACGCAACCCAGAGACTACCAGCAGCCGCAGCGTCGCATCATCGAGGAACAGGTTAGTGAAATGTTAGCTGACTGTGTAATAGAACCTTCTGAGAGTAACTATAATTCTGCTATTACCTTAGCCCATAAAAAAAGATGGAACTTGGTGTTTCTGCGTAGATCTGAGACCTGTCAATCAAATCACTAAATCATCAGCTCCACCAGTTATTAACGTAAACAGTGCACTCAGCTTATTAGGTTCCGCAAAAGTAATGTCCTCGTTCGAACTTAAGTCGGGATACTGGCAAGTTCCTGTGCTGCCAGCTGATCGTGCGAAGACCGCTTTCACTACTCCAGATGGTAATAGATACCAGTTTTGTGCAATGCTGTTCGGTCTGAATTGCACACCCACTACCTTCCAGGCTATGATGGTACATGTCCTGGATGGATTTATTGGAAGGTTTGCTACGGCATACTTAGACGACGTAGTCATTTGGTCAAACAGCTGGGAAGAGCACATACACCATCTGGATCTAGTATTAGAACGTTTCGCAGTTGCTAACCTCATGTGTGCAAATCACAAGTGTCACATAGGTAAAACCGAACTTGACTTCTTAGGACACATAGTAAACGAACAAGGCAACCGGCCTAGTGATGAACATCTGCGCCTGATAGATGACTTGCCGACGCCGGTCACCCGGAAACAACTTAGGAAGTTTTTCGGTCTTATAAATTGGCTCAGACAATATATCGAAAATTTTGCAACAATCACGGCACCACTTACAGAACTACTATCAACACAGCAGAAATGCCGTTGGATGGAAGTCGCAGAAAACACATTCAAAGCCATAAAGAAACAGTATCAATCATGTCGCCAACTTTCCCGTTACGACCCCATACGCCACTTGTACGTGCAGACTGACGCGAGCCAGGACGGCATTGGTGCTGTTGTGTACCAGTTAGATGACACGGGTGAACGTTGCATCATTGACTACGGCAGTGCGAAGTTAGGGACGGTCGAACGCCGATACAATGTAAACGAACGCGAGTGTTTGGCAATCACGTGGGCGTTTAAGAAATACAGACACTATCTGGAATACCAATGGTTCACATTAAGAACGGATAACCGCAGTCTAGTATGGCTCAACCAGATGCATGAATATCGCAGCAAACTCACCAGGTGGTCCATGTTAATCCAAGGTTTCGACATTGCCATGGAACATGTTCCGGGCAAAGAAAACGAGCTCGCGGGTGCACTGTTTGGTGCACCAGGAGCGGAAGTGTGCACGAACGACCCGGACGAATGGGAGGACATGTTACCCCTGCAGAACACAGTGACATTCAGTGACGAACACCAGATCCCTAGACTCAATCAGTTAAGCATGAATAACGATTCCAGCGACCAATTAAGTGCAGAAAAACTGTACGTGCAGTTACGCATCGCGCAAGACACTGATGTTTTCACGCAGGAATGCGTAAGGGCATGCGGCGAACGAGCGCTGCATAACTACAGGGTGGTTGATGACACATTAGAGACATTGCCTGGCGGAAAAGGGAGGAAATGGTAGGTTTAGGTGCCCGAGGCAGCTCGACAACGCCTGATTAGATATGCACATGCCGATCATCTGGTCGGACGCCCGGGCGCGGAACAACCGTGCAGAAACATCGCACGGCAATACCATTGGCCCGGAATAGGGAGTGACACGCGCCTGTTTGTACGTAACTGCAAAATCTGTAACACATTCAAATCCCGTCGCCCAGACGGCCAATAACAACAACAAAGGTTACCCACTGAACCGTTTGATACTGTCGCCCTAGATCTAATGGGCCCTACGCGCGCAGCGTGCAAGGGAAACGTTTTATCGTAGTGGTCACGGACTTATTCTCATGTTGTGTGGAGGCGTACGCTGTGAGTTGCGCACGCACCCATGTAGTAGCACGAGCCCTGGAAACAGAATTTTTCCCATGTTGGTGTTTCCCCAGTGTGCTGCTGTCAGACAATGGAACACAATTCACCGGACAACGATGGAGAAGCGCGTGCGAAAAATGGAGGGTGCAACACTTCACCACAGCCATCTATCACCCTAGGGCTAACCCAACGGTGAGAAGGAACCAGGAACTTAAGGTGCAACTGCGCATGCGCGTAGGCGACGACCACACCGGTTTCCCTCAGCAGCTACCCGCCGCCCTATTTTGCCTACGCACACGCGCGAACGAGGCAACAGACATGTCGCCAGCCGAGGTACTCCAAGGAAAGAACCTGGCACGACTGGGAGAAATGAGCTGCCCGAAGGTCGAACCAGGGACCGAGGGGGACCGCAGCCAGGCGAGACGTGAAATGCTGCGTGAGGCGAGGAAAAACCAGGAAAACTACGTAAACAGATGCACACCCACCACTACGCACCAACCGCAGGACTTAGATCCCTGCGATGACGTGTATGTTAAGGAGCACCCCCAATCCGCCGCAAATAAAACTTCTGTGCTGGCCTAGCGGCCAAATGGAGCGGACCTCATCATATCATGACCAAGCAAGGAAACAGCATCTAGATCGTGCACACTGGAGCTAGACACACACGGAAGGTTCACCGTGATGAGCTCCGACTCACCGACGGAAGAATCGCACTGAGAAGATACAACCGGAAATGAACGAAGACGTGAGTACTTCGCTGCCCTCACCAGAGCCCGGCAAACTGATCCTGGAGGCACGACGATGGAGCGATGCACAAGAGCGTGACAGAACGCAGAGCAAACAGCTGAGCGCCCTGGAGCCTGACGCGCGAGCAACAAGGGCACGAAGCCCAGTTGTAAACCCTGCGGCACACGAGGAGATGGAAGTCGACGACTGTACACCAGCTGGGAAGGATTGGAGTAACACTTCGCGGACGCCCGGCCCCCGGAAGCCAACAGGGCATCAGCGGAGGTACAACCCAAAAACAACAACCCCCCTGGACGAGACAGGAAAAGGGGGTACGTCACACACCCAGATGTGTACAGAGTCACATTGTTCTTCACCCTCTTCCCTGGAGCAAGGGCACGCACCTTCCGCGGCGACACACGAGGGAGAAGCGGAACAATCCACAACAGCAACACGTCAGCCACCGGAGCTGACGGTACCACCGTTCCAGGCTCTTGGCGTCGTGATGCACCACACCCATACAACATCGCAGCCAACCATCACCGAGCTGTACACCAGGGGAGATGAGCCCTACGACCAGCTCACTGCGAGTACTGCATCGCCGCGACACACAGGCCCATCTGCGGGCGCGATTGCAGACCCCCATGATGCTGTCACGTGGTTCCACAACACGAGGGAGGACGAGCGGAAGCAGAAGTCCAGATGCAGACGCCGTGCACCAATGTGGATGTGTTGCGCCGACGAGCCGCCTGCCAAGCAGGTACGAGCGGAAGCAGCATGCCGACGGCGTGACATCAGCGGTCACCACCACCACTTGCGGCCACGACCCCGGGTCCGACACCGCTACCAGGACTAGGCTCGGCAGAAAGCGGCTCTGAAGGAGGGGGCGTTTGACGTCGGTAAGGCGTCAGCCTTTTACGCCTCGCCATGTCAAGGTAGGTGAGTGGCCGTATCATTTACAGACAGGTGCTACAGCGCTACATTAGTGCAGCGAAGTATGACCCCGTCAACACCTAGCAAACACTCACTCACTCTCGCTCTCGGCCAGAGACAGAGCAGTAGACTAAACATCTCATAATTAACCCAAACTATAAAGACGCCACAGTGGCTAGGAATAGTGGTAAACAATATATAGACACGAGTGTTTGATTTTTCGGTGTAATAATATTGTCGAAAGGTATGTGTATGTTTATTTTTCAGCGGACATTGAACAGTAGACGCCGTAAATTTAATGTAAAAATTATGTGTCAATCATATTGTGATCATTTCATCCTTCACTTAGGGAAATTTCGGTTTCCTTCCCCCGCCTTCCGGCCAGCTTACCTGCCGAGCGGAAGGCGGCGGAAACGACAGTCTTCTTCAAGCGGGCCATAAGAACGGACGTGCGCGTCGTGAGTGTCGCGGTCTCGGTGGACCTCAACTTGTTGCTCCAATCACCTAGGTAAATCAATAGTCTTAATGTAATTACCGGAACTTTCTTGTATTTGTGCCCTGAGATATGTCGTTCGTGTGTGGGAGACTCCGCCCGCCACACTTTAACTCTCTCTCTTATTATCTCGCACCGAGCCACGTGCATTTCGTTCAGTGTAGGCTAGCAGGCGGCCATAGGCCTGTGCCCGCTTTAAGTTGCTAACATCACTTTCATCTTTTGAGTGCTATTAAACGCCGTGTTATTTCTCCAGAAGTCTGACTTGTGAATGTAGCGTATCCCGCTTCCTGGGGGAACTTAAGGGTGACGCCTTAATCCGTCGACATCCACCTCGCAATATATGAGAACTTTCATATTTGTGTTATTTTCAATGATCATAAGGTGTATTACCCAGTAAGTACCTACGGGAGTGTGAAATTATGACTGTTCCGAAGCCACGTGGATGCTAGTTTCTGTCACACGTGTCATCGTAAAACTTAAATAACAACTTCTTTATTTTATTTGACAGGTCATCACGGGATGGGGCTCGCCTCGTTTTCCACACCCTAGTATTATAACATCTTTTTGAGTAAGAGTCTCGTGTTACCCCGAGTCATTAGGCTAGCTGGTGCCCATTCTTAAAACTTTCCATACTATTAATTTCAAAGAAAGTCAACCTACTACTAGCGCTCGTAGTTCGCAAGCCGCCGCTAGCTTCACTAGGTGCATGTGGCAAAGCATTGCGAATGATAGGCAGTTGCAAGACCTAACTATATGACCATGATCCGACCTAAGAAGCCATGTATTTAAAGCACTGTCTATGAAGGTAGAGGTCTTGACGCTGAGGAATAAAATGTGACTCCCTTCTTGTCGCCGAGCGCTAGTAGTAGTTTGGTGGAAGATTTGACTTGTTTTTGTATTTGGCTTAGCTTAAAATGTGAAGTTGTTATCGGTACTGGATTTGTGAGTATTAAATCGAAGAAAAAATGGGAATGTAATTTTTTATTGGAACATATTTTTTACAACAATAACATTTAATATTTCAATCTTTTACATGTAGATGCACATTGCAACTATTCTAAAATTTTGTAGGGCAAGAAATATAGTTTTTGTTCGAATGTGTTCACTAAAACAATAATACACAATATATTTCTTCAGACTACTTTTATAAACAGTTCCACACATGCCAATGCATTTGTGGACATGGAACATGTATATACTATATCAGCTTATCTTATTAACATTATTTTATGTATATAATTGCAAAAAAGTTAAAACGCGAGATGTAAACAAGACAAATCATCCACCAAATTACTACTAGCGCTCGGCGACTTGAAGAAGTAACTTTCTCTTGCTGGAGAGCATACACCATGGCATACATAGTGTCAAGACCTCTTCCTCTTAGTGCCGTAGTTATGAACGTCCTCCGAAGGCTTGCTGGCAAGCCCCTGGCCTTTATTCGCCCAGCAGTTCGCTGGCGGTCTTCCACCCTCCCTACTCTATAGTTGTCTGCCGACGGATCGCCAGTAGATCGCTGGCTGAAAGGGAGTTGGATGGTTCTCCTTCATAAAGTTTGGCAACACAGCCTCATTTTTAGCAGCGAACATAGAATCAAGTGCTTAAATACCACTGTTATGAACACACCTAACTTTAAATATAAAATCGTTTCGTTTTTGTTTTCCTTGTCTGTAAACAATTTGATTGTCTTTGTAGTGGGACACATGTAAGATATTCGAAGTGATTGAAGGAAGCCGCTGAATAGTTTGACCATGGAAGGTAAAATTTCGACAGTGCGATACACGCCTAAAGAAAAAGCGATTTTTTTGACCTGATAAAAATACAAAAACATAACTACAAATAAGAAAACTGACTCCGTGCCCAACTACAACAAAAGAAATTGTGGAAGAAAATCACTGCAGAATGTAATGTTTGTGATGTATCGCGCAGAGATGAACTGCAGTTGAAAAGGGATCTTCCATGTCCCTAATATATATTTTGGGTAGTCGCGCATATCTTTGGTCATCTATTTATTCATAATAGTTGACAACTTCATCCGTGTGCCGCATGAATTCGTTAAAATTCCTCGCCTTTTTTCATAACTGGTCTCTACAGAACAGCTGGAGAATCGCCGATTGAGGTCTGGCCGTCATTCACCTGCAATCTCCCAAAAAGTGGAAACTTGGTGGCGAATGGTTGTTCGCCAGCTATCCGCCGCTCTCTGAAAGAGGTCTATAATGTGCAAAACTCCAGATTAGGGTGGAGGGAGATTGGTTGTACTTCGAAAGACATTTATAATTACGGGCCTTAAGCCTAATTGACAATTAAAAACGTAAGAATTAAGAATTATGCAGTAAGCATCAATCATGCACACGGAAAAAAGTCTTAAGTAATTCCGGATCATAATAAATATGTTAATTCTTAATTCCAACCAATAAGAACCCGACTACTCTGCTTTCTTCAAATGCGTGAAATTACTGTGGATTCCTCAATATATTTCGTCGCTAGTTGTCCAGAATATCGCCAAGGAACGGTATAAATGAAATACTAATGTAAAACATATGTTAGAAATAAAAAATTGCATCTCCATGTTCATTAACTTACTTGAATAATCTTAACAGTTCTGGTACAATCGGGTAATCACATTATACCGAGGCTGCACATATAAACCCAAGAAAATTTGAAATAAAATCTCACTTATCTTATTCGTAATGTTCAAATATAAATTAACAAATTTAAATTACTAAAAATATTTACTCCAAATGAGTTTTGAACCATCAACCTTGGAGTCAGCAAACCAATTCTTTACCTCTTTTTTTTTTGTAGAAAAATGTTTGGTACAATGGCAAGGCTAACGCCTCGCCACTGCACCAAACATTCCCCCCCCCCTCCTTTAAGTTAATCAATGCATTTCCCCAGTAGCTTTGTATCGGGTAGTTGTCAGTTTGTAATGGTAAGGTGTCTTTTGGCACAAGACGAACACAAACACCCAGTCCTGAACCCGAGGAGGTGGTTGTAAATGTCACCTCCCCGGCCGGGAATCGAACCCGGGACCCTTGCCCCAGCCCTCTGAGCCACCGAACACTTCACACAGAGAATGCTTCTAAACAAGTTATTTTAATGTGTTAAGCATCTAATCTAGCACATGTAACAAACATGTTATATTTCTGTTATTTTAGCAAGAATTTCCATTAAATCATATTAACATTTCTATAAATAATATGCCATGTATACGAAACAGTAATAACTTATACTACGAGTTGTTCGCCAGCCAAATGGATTTTTAAAAGCTTTTCGAAAGCTGTTATGTCGTTAAAATAAAAATAAATATAAGCTTAACTGCATTTTTTTTAGCTTGAAATAATCATAATATGCCAAATCCATCATATATAGCACCACATCGTATTTAACGTATATTATTTAAATATCCGCCTTGTTTATTTAACTTCTCGAATGCTCTGATTGGTTCATTCCCTTAATTCTTAAGGAAAAATATAAAATTTACTATACCTGTTACTTCTTAAGTCATGGCCCACACGCCACACGACTTCAGACGGCCTGTTAAGTTCTGTTGCGAATCGGTACGTGAAGAAACACACTTTATATTCTTAAGTAAACTCTTAGCTACACGTCATAATTCTTACGTTTTTAATTGTGAACCCAGCTTTAGAACGTGATTGAAAGCTATCGTAAAGTCAAATGTTAAAGTCGAATGCTAAAGTTTTCAATTGTGAATAGGGCTAAATAGGAAATTTTTTGTTTATACGTTTTCGCCCTGCATTTGTTGTGTATATGAATATATAGACGTTTTTTTGTTTATGTGCATCTAGAACGCATAACCCAATTCCTCCAACTTCAGTTCAGACACTGATAAACATGAGTTGATAGAGCTTATAGTTAATTTTTGAAATATATGTATTATTATGGTTTAAATATTTAGGTTTATTACTTTATGTGTAATGATTGAACCTGGGTAGATTAGTGTATTTTGCAACAGAGTAGCGTAATCATGGGTGCCAAAGAATCCAAAACATGCTGTATTAACTATGAAGAAGCTGTTAGGAGAGGTAAATAATAATTCTGTAGTTGGAAAATTCCCGAAGCATAATTTCAGCTTTGAGTATTGAAGTAATTTTACGTCGGTTAGCGGGAGGAATTGTGAGGGGAGGGAGTTGGTAATTTCCACAGTCAAATGCAAAAAAAGATTTCAGTAACTAATTTAGAGATTGAGGGAGCAAACTGTGAAACCTGACAGTAGTGCTTGGTTCACAGGAGACTTGGAATATATTTCTTTATTTAATAATCCACCTCTTAGATCCCCTTGCAAGCAGTACACTTTGTGGCTATGGGCTTGTGTTAATATTACAGAATATGAACATGTTTACATACAATCACATTCACACTGTATAAAAATTATAACAAATAAGTACAAGTTTGTTGTTTTGACAAGTAGTTAAAATACATACTTTCTTATAATAACACAATTTGATACACAATGACCTATTCTCATTTAAAATTATTAGTAACAAATGCTTGTTAAAAAACCATATACATCCGAGATTGAATGGAAATTTTTAATAGTTAGATAATTTTTTAGTTCTCTCCTTAAATTCTGCGGAATTTTCTAGTAATAGAATATTTTTTGATACTTTACTAAATAATGTAATATCATTATGTTGAATTTATTTTACAAATGTTGTGGTTTTATGATATTTAGGTTTTAATTTATATTGGTTCCTTGTAGCATAACGGCCAGGAAAGTGTGTTTCTCTAAGATGATCTACATTTACTTTAATTACAATATATTTACACGTATTCTAAATAAAATTTAAGTAGCTATATTTAATTCGGGAAACAGGGATTTACATAATGAGTTTGGTTTTTTTATTGCAAATTATGCGAATAGCTTTTTTTTTGGTGACCTAAATATTGTGATACTATGACTACTGTTTCCCCATACCTCTAATCAATATGTCATAATAGAGTGAAGTAATGCAAATTAAGCTATGCATAAAGCTTTTTTATGTAATGTGTTGCTTAATATTTTGAGTGCATAGCATGATTTAGGCCTACTTAGTTTCTTTGCTGTTTGATTTATATGCTCTTTCCATTTAAGTTTTTTTTTTTTTTTCATTTACTAATCCTAGAAATTTGGTTGAGTCTGTCAAATTAATTTGTCCTCATTGAGTTTACCCTACAAATTAATTTTGGTTACTGTTATTTGTTTGGCTCTAAAAAACATGTGAAACCAGCCCTTTTGATATTGATTTTTAAGTAGTTTGTATTAAACCAATTGCACATACATGTAGGCCTAAATTGTAAATCAGTTTTGAGCTTTAAGTTTGAGCAAAGAGTCAGTGGATACAATCAAATTTGTAGGTATCATCAGCAAATGGTAATAATATTTCCATTTGTTATTTGACAGGGTAGATCATTAACATATAGGCCTAATATGAATAGAAAAAGGGCCCAGAGCACTACCGTGTTGTACACCCTATTTTATATAACCCCATTCTGAACAATTTATATTATTATTTTGTTTCAAAAAACTTTTGGTAATTTTCATTCTAGCAGGGAATATACCTTCCCTGGTTAGGGTTGCCAACTTTTTTTTTGTGAAAATAAGGGAGAATAGGATTAAAAATAAGGGAGCCGCAGGCGTAACAAGAGAAATTAATATCAGGGACAAAATCACATAAATGTATGTAGGCCCCTATGTTTTATTGTGCTGAACTAATAAGTTACGAAAATTGTCACTGAAAGCATAACTAGATTTTTAAATATAAATTTCATAACACATATAGCATAGAATTTTTATTCAGATTAAGATCTTTCTCTGTTTACTGTCCATATTCTTTGCATTCATAATCAAAATTTACAATGTATTTAATTACACTAAATGTACAAAAACATACAAAAGATGTTACAGAAAGCAAAAGTTCTCATTTACAGTAAAGCTGAATTTTTGTACATTCTTTGCAGCAGCCTGAAGTTTAGGATTCTTCGTTACATACTCAACAAATTCTCTGCATGAGTAATCAAAACTAACTCTATCTTGTAACTCAGCTTTCATTAGTTCTACACTACAACGGTTATATCATCAGACCGTTTATTGTTCAACTCCTCAGTTTTCAGTTCTTGGTCTTTTGCCTTTGTCATAACAGATATCCATTTATCTACAGCATTACCATCAGTAGAAATCACTACCCTTTGTTCTTTGAAAGAGCTAAACTCATCATAGAGCTTATCCTCATTCATGTCAAGTTGAAGATGAGTGAGGATGTTCTGAAAATCCTGAAAATTAACTTCATTTGTTGAGCAAAGTAGCAACAAGGATTGGATATTATTGTCTGAGAGGTTAATTCGTCTTGCGATGCAGGAATGAAGAGTGTCATAAAATTCCAAAAAAACCATCTTCAGCTTTTTTCTTAGTGATAGGATCTAATTTGCGTAACCTATCCTGTTTTCTTTGCAAAATCTTCATTAGCAACGCAGAAATTGCATAGAATGATTCCATAATTTTTAAATTTGAAATTTCAATTTTCTTGGATGTTTCTGCAAGTAAATAGCCTATGTAAGAAAAAAATGACATAATAAGCCTCTAGTATCATAATTTTACTTGCATCTGTATCACAGAAGTATTTTTTTAAAATTTTAGGAATTTCTGAACTTTGAAAATAGCTTGTTATTGGCTGCCAATTTTTTAACAACTTGTCAACTGCTGGTGCAAGGGACAACCACTTAGTGGGCACATGTCTAAAATTTTCACTCCATTCAGCATTAACAAAATCAAAAAATGATTTTAATTTGTCCCTTTTTTTTTGCAGATTGCCTACTGAAAAATGTCCATATATCTACACTACCACCATTTCTATGTCTACATCTAATATATCACAGACATGTTTAGTGCCATTGTGAATGATATGATTGGTGCAATTTGCTTTGTAAATTTTGTAATTATCATCAGATAACTTCATTACAGATTAGTTTTTTCCATAGTTTACACTAGCATTGTCTGCACAGTACAATGAAATGTTGTCAACATTTAAAGAGTGAGATTCGAGACTGTTTTTTTAGCATGGTATAAATGTGTTCAGCTGTCTCATCAGCCTGTTCTACAAAATCTAATAGTCTGTTTTTATGCCAAGTAATGGATCAAAATATCTGACTACTACAGGAACATGTTACTGTTTTTTAAATTTGATTCATCTGTAGCCACACAAAAAAAAGCTACACTTTTCTGAATCACAAAGTATATTTAGTCACTAAGGCTCCTAGGTGCTAACACATTTTTTGTGATTGACTCTGCCTTCGTCCTACTGCAGTGCATATTTATCGCCACATTAGAATCCAGAAATATGTCCTTAGCAAGCTTATTCGTGCAATCCATAACTATAACTAAGGTTATGTTTCACCATATAGCAATTGTTACTAATCCGCATACTGAAATTTTGCTTGACTCATCATCACCGCTTTCACTTGGACTCTGGAAAAAACTGGAAATCTTACAGGATGAGTTCATTCCTCTAACTTTGCTTTAATGTCCTTCTGTGTTGAAATGCTGCACACAATCTGAATTACCACCATGGCATATGCTAAATTCACATTTGTAAAGAGAGCAGTAAGCCTTGTACTGATTATTATTTATTGGCCTAATCCACGTATAGCTTCCTTCCCACTTTTTCTGGTATATGCATAAACTTTTAACCTTTTTCTTCAGCGGAGTTTCCTATTCATCCATGTTGCAGAGAAAGGTAAACATAAACAACTATAGTATTTTGCAAAGACCTGTTATTTGAAGTTAGTAAACAACGTATACAAAAGAATTGCTACATGGGTATGGTATACTGCCTAATTGTATTGTGTACTCACATGAACGTAAACGTGTTAAGGGCTTGGGCCCGAGTTTCTCAGCTTTCGAGAGAATTATTATTTTTTTTAAATGCCTACGAGAGTCGATATCGTAAGATAGCTTAGTAACTGTTTTGCAAATTGGTTTTACTATGCAGTGTAATTTTTCGAGACAAACTGTGTGATGAGTACAGCTAATTTATAAATTTAAAGGAAATTTCACTAATTAACTAATTAGCAACTATTCTGCGGTCTTCTGACTCGACAAAATTAATTTATGCAGTTTAAATACGCCATAACCAAGTTACAAAGTGATTTTACAATGTTGGCTCTCATTTATGTTTCAAAAAAGAATTGTCGTTAAATGTGAAGAAACTCGGGGTCCATGCCCTTAAGCATACGGTAATTAAGGATGTCATGTTAAGTACTTATTTTAACAGCAGTATCAATACGCTTTACTTTAACATTTATTCGCTTTCGCTAACATTTATGAAAGACGTCTCCATAATTAAGTTTGATATTGGTTGAAATCTGTCGAATTGATATATATATATATATATATATATATATATATATATATATATATATATATATATATATATATATATATATATATATATATATATATATATATATATATATATATATATATATATATATATATAAATAGATACATAATTGATAGCTCAATATCTATCTAAATTCTCTTTTTTTGTTTACGTTTTCTGAAATACCTGAGATATGGCCTCCCGGATTAAATAATAAAGGGAAACGGGAGAATGATAAAAAAATCGGTAAAATACGGGAGTTCCCTTATAATATGGGAGAGTTGGCAACCCTATCCCTGATTAAAGTATTTATAATATGAGTTAAGGGTTTTGAAATTTGTTTTGTGCATTATTTAATTAGAAAAGTGTAAAGATTAAAAAAATCTGCTGTCTTTTTGCTAATTAAGGATTAAATAGTTTTAACAACTTCTTTTTCAGTAACTGGTCTCATATTAAAACAGATTGTGATTTTAGTCAGTTTGGACAAACATGTTGAGAAGAATGGGAATTTTTATAATTTTTTCCTAATTCAATCCAATGGGGATATTAAAAAAATAGTAATTAAGGTAATTTGCAATCTCAACTTGAGTAGTATTTTGTCAGTTTCAGTTTTTAGTTCATTTATACCCTTTTTTTTTATTTTTTGGGTTAGTTTCATTATTTATTAACTTCCACAGTATTTTAGTTTTTTATCACTTTTTCTCAGTAAACTTTTGACATGATGTTTTTTAGCTTGTTTTAAATACTTTTTTTTAAAGCCCTATACTAATTTATACCATAAGTAATAGTAAATTACTTTAGCACCCACATCACTAGACTTTACTAAGGAGTGAGGTTCTTTTAATTTTTTACATTTTACTACCATATTTTTTTCAGAGACTAGCAGTGAGGTTGTGGTGGCATGGGAGGGAAAGGACAGGAAAATAACTGTGAGCTGCGAAAGACAGGAGAGAGGAAGCTTGTGTGTGCAGTTTGATCACGAATGAGAAGGGGTTGCTTGTACTTTGAAGGTTAGATGTGAATAGAGCATTTTAGGTGTTTGCAAAATACTGTATACTGCGCCATACTCTGTGTCTCTTTTCTGTCACATCATCTCTTCTCACTGTTATCTTCTAGCATGGGCCGAAACAGTTTTTATTCAAGTGATACTACAGTCGTTGGCGAGATGTGATTGGTCATGTGAGCAACTCCCTGCTTCCCCACCTCATTTTTTACACACTCGAAACATGCAACCTGTGCATAGCTGATGTTCTGAAGCCCGCAAATTTAAATAGCTGTAGTGTTGTTGCTTTGGGGAATAAAATTGTTTAAAAGTGAAATTAGTGAATTTCCTTACAACTGAATGGCGACAAGTTATATATTGCTTACACATCCAACATGTCTTGTGTCAACTGTAAGTATTGTTATATTTAAACAAAAAAAAAAATTCGTATTACAAAAATAGGTTTTAAATATTTACATGGCTCACTACTATGATTCTAAATTTACTAGAAGCACATTACTTTAGGTTTAACATAGATCGCCTACCTTATCAAACTTATTATTTTTTTAACTATGCCTAGAAATTACAATCAACTGTACAAAATGTATTTTCAGCGTGGGTGTACATTTTTTCAGTCTTAAAAAAATATGCCTAAGTATGGGCCTCTGATGGTTATAAGAGCCTTTTTCAAAACTCCAGAAACAGAAAAAAACAGCCAATGAAAATAATAGAGAGTAGCCTTAAAATTTTATTCCTAGTGAAGTGTTTGTGCTGAGTTTAATGTTTTTAAATGCAGCTTTGCTTAAAGATGATGTCAACTTAAATAATGCAATTGTGCCCTTTAATGTTGGAAATTAGTTTACAGTGATGCAAATTAATGTATATCATTTTAAAATTGTGATAACATATTTTTACTATCGCTAACAGTCTATGAAAGGAACTGAAAATTAGCTTAGCTTCAGGAAAGATGAGATTTGTAGTGCGAGCTAGCTTCTTTCTTCCAAATGAACTATTGTCGGAGCTTAGCTCCTCACATTTTAAAAGAACTTAAGTTGAGCTGAGCTCCAATTTCGAAGGAGCACTGATTCTGCATGCGTTGAACATGTAACTTTATTATTGAATGATAGTTACGAAGAAAACACAAGCCCCCATTTCACTATTTAGCATTACTCAAAGGAAACTAATAATACATATACAGCAAAAGTCTAGCATGTTAGCACCATTAAGTGGAATGGCAGATAAGAATGCATATGGTTGAACGGAGAATGAGGATGGGGTAAGTTATAAGTTAGGTTGCCTATTAATTCAGGCAGAGTATAGAGGAAGAAGGAGTAAAGCAAGAAGATTCAGAGGCTGAGAGGTAGAATGGAATGTGGTAGGCAGTCTTATGTCTAAGAGGCCAGTGAGGGAGTGAAATGTTTGGGTGTTATGGCCTGCCACCTGGCTGTTGCCCAATTTATGACTAAAATTAGTATTATTATTGTTACAAGTTTGAGACATAAACTTTATATGTGGGCAATTCCCGTGAGTTCTATTGGGATAGAGGTCTTAATTATAAATAAAAGAGTTAATTAAGTACTGGATTTAATAGCTCACAATGCTACGAAATACACAAAACAGTAATCAACTATAACTCTTACAATACAATTAGTTATGCACACAATTACTCCTGTGTCACAGACACGTTAATTAGCTTGGACAATTAAAGCACAGAAAAAAGTCTACCATCAATTAATTAAACAGTACAAATCACAATAAAATTCAGTCATATATCCAATCAACAGGCTTTCAAATAGGGACAAAGTACAACCTTAATAGTCCGCCGTGTTGATGAATCGTCGTGTGCTGCGCAGCACCCCGAGTGCACCGCTGTCTTCACTCTTGCGGTCTTCGGTTCGACCCCTGTCGCGTAACTCCTTCTTCGCCCGTCAGCCCGCCGCAGCAGTCCTCTTGGTTCGTCCAACACTGCCGCCTCACAGTAGACTCTGATGTCACCAAGATGTCTTCACCAGTCTATCTCCACAACCATAGCACCTTCCTCTAGCACGACTAATAGCGAACTCTTCCAAATTCGTCGATTCAGCCCTTATATACCAGGCAAAACAGTAGGGGAATTACCGCATTACAGGGGTCCAAAATTAGATATTTCATGTTTCGGACGAGATTCGAGTCACGTAGGCCGTTTCGCAGGGCAAAAACGCAGTTGGGACAGGTATCTATGACGTAGTTTCGGCGGGATTCCCACTATGAGACACTCGGGCTTTGAGTCATGGGCCAGCCCTCAAGGTGTTTTGACACAGGCCCCATCCAGCCCGCCCTCAGAAACACAGCATGCAACACTGCCCCCTCCTTAAGCCTGTTCATCCCGAATAGATACAACAGCTTCAGGTCCGTCGTAGAGGGCTAATCTTTCGATGTGTACAACTTTAGGTCCTCTCGCCTGAGAGCCTCGACGAACAATCAGAAACACGTCATTGATCATCTTCACTATTTCATAAGGGCCTTCCCAATTCTTCTGCAGCTTGGGACAATACCCCTTCTTTCTCTGAGGGTTGTACAGCCACACTAGTTGACCTTCTTGAAATGTTTCATCTGGTGCATTCCTATCGTAGCGAGTCTTCATCCTGTCGGTGTTGATCCTAAGGTGTCGCCGGGCAAAGTTGTGAGTGTGAACCAACTTGCGACGTAACTCGCTGGCATACACTGGAGATGCAATCTGGTCTTCCTCCGCCGGTCGTCCGAACATCAAGTCGCTCGGGAGACGGAGCTCTCTTCCAAACAGCATTCTTGACGGTGTCACCTTAGTTGCTTCATGAACAGCAGAACGGTATGCTGGTAGAAACAGTAGTACTTTGGAGTCCCTATCCTTTTGATTATCAGATACAAAGATGTATAGGTACTGCTCAAGTGTGCGATTTAGGCGTTCAACCATTCCATCAGACTGTGGATGTAGCGGAGTGGTTCGGGTCTTCTTTATACCCATTATCTTCATCACTTCTTGGAAAAGGGCTGCTTCAAAATTCCGCCCTTGGTCCGAGTGAAGCTCCAATGGCACCCCGAACCTTGAGAACACATGTTCAACCAGTGCATCAGCCACCGTGCTGGCTTCTTGATTTGGTATGGGAAGAACCTCTGGCCATTTGGTGAAGTAGTCCTGCACCACCAGCAAGTACCGATTGTTTCTCTCGGTTATTGGCAAAGGACCCAAGATGTCAACCACCATTCTCTCGAATGGTGCACCAACATTGTACTTCTGGAGACGACCTCTGCCTCTGACCCACGGATCTTTCTTTGCGGCACAGTCGTTACACATTCGGCACCATCTGTCGACATCTTCACTGCAATGAAGCCAGTAAAATCTCTCTTGAACCTTGTTGAGTGTCTTATTAATGCCGAAATGACCGCCTGACACAGAATTATGGAGCTCCTTCAGTACCTCTGGGACCTTGTTCTCTGGGAGGACCAACTATAGGTATTCATGTCCGCCATCCGCACTCTCCCATTTCCGGTAGAGGACACCATTCTTCAGAACAAGTGAATTCCACTGTGCCCAATATGCCTTAGTTGTAGTACTCTTTTCAGATAGCTCCTGCCATTCTGGCCGGTGGTCCTGCTCTTCCCAATCCAGAATTGGGCACAAGTCTGGGTCACTTTGTTGTTCTTCTCTTATTTTGTCATCAGTCCCGGAGAACTTCCTATCGGCTGTTGATGCCTGAAGCTTTGTAGTTCTAACATAGCGCACTCCTCCGCTTTTCTCCTCTTGCCGTTCACAATTGCGACAATTGGCATCACAAGGCCTGCGGGATAATGCATCTGCATTATTATGGGAACGACCGGCACGTTGTTGGATTTCAAAGTTGTATTCTTGAAGATGTTGTATCCATCGAGCTATTTGTCCTTCGGGGTTCTTAAAGTTCAGTAGCCAGCGTAGAGCAGCATGATCTGTTCGCAAAGTAAAGTGTCTGCCATATAAGTAGTGGTGGAAATGTGATATGGACTTCACCATTGCCAATAGCTCCCTGCAAGTGATACAATAATTTCTCTCTGGTTTCTGCAGTACTTTGCTAAAATATTCTAGAGTCTTCTCGACTCCATCTTGAACCTGAGATAGCACAGCACCGATGCCTACATCACTCGCGTCTGTGTCCAATATAAACTCGCCTTCACTATCGGGGAAGCCCAAAACTGGAAGGGACATTAAAACTTCTTTTAATTTTCTGAAAGAGGTTTCACATTCAGGCGTCCACAGGAATTTTCTTTTGGCTTCAGTAAGCTCATGTAGTGGCTTGGCAATCGTAGCAAATCCATGTACAAATCGCCGATAATTAGCGCAGAGTCCAAGAAAGCTCCTCATCTGTGTCCTGTCTGTTGGTTGTGGCCAGTCTTTTATTGCCCTGGTTTTTTCTGGGTCAGTCTGGATTCCATCAGCTGATATCACATGCCCTAGGAAACTAACTTTCTTTTGGAACAGGTGGCACTTCTTGGGAACCAGCTTCAGATTTGCAGTAGCCACTTTCTGGAACACGGAATCTAATCTGGTAAGGTGTTCTTCAAATGTTTTACCTGTGACCACGATATCATCTAAGTAAACTTGGGCAAATATCTAGAGGTAGGATCTTTTCCATTAGTCGTTCGAAGGTAGCAGGGGCATTGCATAGCCCAAACGGCATGACTTTGAACTACCAAGTTCCTTTTCCTTGCACAGAGAAGGCTGTCTTCTCCCTGTCATCTTGCGCCACCTCACATTGCCAGTAGCCACTCTTCACGTCAAGTGTAGAGAACCATTGTGACCCTGTCAAGCTGTACAGTGTGTCATCAATCCAGGGGAGGGGGTTGCAGTCCTTTTTGGTTACATCATTCAGCCGGCGGTAATCCACGTAAAATTGTGTGGACCCATCTTCCTTCTTAACTAGCACAACAGGTGATGACCAAGGGCTGACCGACGGCTCGATCACATCCAAGTCCTTCATTTCTTTCAAGATGCCATCCACAGTCTCTTGTGTAGCCAGAGGTAGTCGTCTTGGAGGTTGCTTGATTGGCCTAGCTTCTCCTGTATCAATGTGATGTTGTGCAGCGGATGTTCCGCCAAGGTCAAGTGGCCCACATGAAAAAGTTCTCTTGTTTTTCTTCAGAAGTTCTGCCACAGCCTTTTCTTGTCTCCAGTTCAGGTTTTCTCCAGTTCTAGTCAGTAGTTCCTTGAGTGGTTCTGGCATAGGCCCATTAAGGTCACCTGACTTCATGGCTTCTTTGTCGGTTGTAGTTATTTGGGAGACTTGTTTGCACACACCTATTATTGCCCCTTCCTCAAGCTGGATTGGCCTGTTTGACAAGTTAACCATTCGAACAGGTAGATTTCCAGAACTCGGCGAAACCAATGTTCTTGCCACCACCACCTCATCAGGTAAGCTGCTTCCTCTTCTTATATGTTCGACCAGAGCTACACGCCGCACAAAATTGCCTCGACACCGGGCTGGGATTACAATCTCACTGGATGCTGGCAAAACAGTTGTCTCACAACAGACCACTTGGCAGATGGTTGGCGAGGATAGTTCGCTTCGTGGCATCATTATCAGTTCTCGGTTACCGGCCCTTAGTACTCCCGACCGAGTATCTATACAGCACTCTAACTTGTGCAACACATCTAGGCCCAATAAACATTCATCTTCTATGTCGGCTATGTACACTTCGTGCTTAATGCACAGGTCACCCATCTTCAACTGTACCTTTTTCTTCCCCTTCACTGGTGTGGTCTCGTCTGTTGCGGTCGTCAGAAAGCCTTGTCTGTAATTATGGCCCCGTGACTGCTGGGGAGAAGGCCCCAAGATGTCCGGTCTGACAACAGTAATGGTTGCTCCAGTGTCTACAACCATATGGCAAGAAACATTATCCAGACTTCCCTCCACTAGGAGTGCATTAAAATCTTGTTTCACTAGGCGTACTTGAAGAAATTCTGGGGTCTTATCTCTCTTAGTCACCGACCTTCGTCCCTTAAGACCGGTGCGTACATGTTTCCCGACGGCTGGCCAGATCGGGCAGCTTCATCCTGCTCTTGGTTACTGTTTTTCTATAGCCATCGTGGACACTGGGCTCTCCACATTCCCAACAGATTGGTCGCCCCTGTTGTCGAGGGCGGGGTGTAATCGGAGTGAATTTGTTTTTTCATTGCATTTATTGTGGTTTCCATTCTCTTCAGGATGTTCTTTAGGCTGTTGTCTCTCTCGTCGCCTAACAGTGGGACTGCCCGCACAGCACGCCGAGTTGATGGCCCTCTTGCAGATTTGACCTCCAGTGCTCTGGCCAGGGCATCCTGCATAGTTCTTGGAGCTGCCAGGCGAACTGCTTGGTGCACCACTACATCGGCGATGGCATCGACGAAGAAGCTGACAGCTATGATATTCCGTGTCTGTTCTGGACACCCCTCGAGTGACAAATGGGCGCGTCGCACAATGTCCTGCCACAATTCTTGCAGTGGCTCTCTTGGTCTCTGGGTGCGGCTTCTTAGTTGGGCATGGTGGGCATGTCGTAAGTACTTGTCTCCGAATCGCAGCTCCAGGGCAGTAACTAATGTCGAGTATTCCAGACGTTGTTGTTCTGGAAGCGACTGGAGTATACTGAGGGCAGGTCCCCTCAGCACAGCAGCAAGATAGTAGGCATGTTGTTGGTCAGACCAGCCATTTATGGTTGTCACAATCTCGAACTGGTTTTGGTACTCTCGCCACGGAGTCTGGCCATCGTAAGGAGCAGGCTTGACAGAAATCCCCTTTCCAATGTTCGATGCAGGCACACTAGACACACCAATGTGTTGCAGCCCATTTTCTGCCTAGTTGTGAATCACACTACAGCCTGGTTTGAACTTCGTGGTCTTCTCTTCGCCGTCTTCAGGTATTGATTCAGCAATGACCTTGTCTTCTCCGGTAACAAGATGGCCACCCTCTTTACCATGGATAAGTTCTTGACACTTCTTCCTCAGCTCATCCATTTGTTGCTGCATGCTATTTTTCACATGGTCCACCTTCTGGTTCACATTGTCTAGCTCTTCCTTTATGCTGCCTACCTTCTCGTTTACTGCCTCTATTTCCTGGTACACCATTTCTTTTACACTATCTACCTGCTTATTTACATTTTCATTTACACTATCTATTTTCTTGTCAACACTGTCTTTGACTGAATTCATTTGGCCGCTTAATTGGCCACTCATTCCCTCAATGAGAGCCTTTAGTGCTTCTATTCCCGCAGACATGCTTCTTGCAAACATTCATATTTACAATTTAAATTTAAATTTATACACAAAATTTATAAAGTGGCTTAATTTAAACAAATAGTAATTGTGTGCAATGATTCGACTAACCGAATAATTATTGAATTTACTGTATGCCTATATCCCACTTCTGACACCAGTGTTACAAGTTTGAGATATAAATTTTATATGTGGGCAATTCCAATGAGTTCTTTTGGGATAGAGGTCTTAATTATAAATAAAAGAGTTAATTAAGTACTGGATTTAATAGCTCACAAAGCTACAAAATACACAAAACAGTAGTCAACTATAACTCTTACAACACAGTTAGTTATGCACACTATTACTCCTGTGTCACAGACACGTTAATTAGCTTGGACAATTAAAGCACAAAAAAAAAAGTCTACCATCAATTAATTAAACAGTACAAATCGCAATAAAATTCAGTCATATATCCAATCAACAGGCTTTCAAATAGGGACAAAGTACAACCTTAATAGTCCGCCGTGGTGATGAATCGTCGTGTGCTGCGCGGCACCCCGAGTGCACCGCTGTCTTCACTCTTGAGGTCTTCGGTTCGACTCCCGTCGCGTACCTCCTTCTTTGCCAGTCAGCCCGCCGCAGCAGTCCTCTTGGTTCGTCCAACACTGCTCCGAAGGTAGCCGCCTGCCGCCTCACAGTAGACTCTGATGTCACCAGTATGTCTTCACCAGTCTATCTCCACAACCATAGCACCTTCCTCTAGCACGACTAATAGCGAACTCTCCCGAATTCGTCGATTCAGCCCTTATATACCAGGCAAAACAGTAGGGGAATTACCGCATTACAGGGGTCCAAAATGAGATATTTCATCATGTTTCGGACAAGATTCCGAGTCACGTAGGCCGTTTCGCAGGGCAAAAACGCAGTTGGGACAGGTATCTATGACGTAGTTTCGGCGGGATTCCCACTATGAGACACTCGGGCTTTGAGTCATGGGCCAACCCTCAAGGTGTTTCGACACAGGCCCCATTCAGCCCGCCCTTAGAAACACAGCATGCAACATTATTATGTTGTAGCCTGATTCGTATTTGATTAAATGTAATCTATACCACCACATATTAAACTATTTAGGGCTCTAAATATTTCTTTAGAATAAACAAAGTTAATAGACCAAGACAGTGGTGTGCGAAAGGAGAGGGTATAAGGGGCACATTTCCCCCCCCCCCTTCACTAAATTATATTTCAAAATAAATCCTTCTGACTATGGTGGAAACTTAGTCACCACAGGAGAAAAAGAGGAAGGTTGGAGGATTATCTTATATTGAGACCATCTTCTGTGTACATATAGAAGTGTTTTCAGTGAGTTCTGTCATTGTACACGTGTACATAGTATGTAATAGAGAATGGTGAAAGGAACTCTAGACTGCTTGCCACGTGTTTAATATACATTTGATTGTGTTTTGAAATTTGGCTCTAAATAAAATTGTTCTGATTGATGAGATTTTGGAGAAATTCTGTGTGTCAGACTGTAGTCCATGTTCTTTGCCTATTGAACCAGGCCCAAGTTTCAGCTCACCTGACCTGGCTTGGTCTAATAGTGTCCCATAGTCTACGAGGAATTTCTGGGGAGTTAAATGTACTTTATAACAGAAACTAAACAGACATGAAGTTTTTCAGAGTTGTATTAATAATTTCAGAATTCGTTTGATCTTTTCACATGTAGACAAGTTACGTTGAAATATTTGATGTGTAGAAGCAGCTTTTTGTTTTAGGGTATCATTGTTAGTACTTATTTTTGTGTATTTTTTCAGTCAGATTTTGGAAACTACACTCTTGATTGAAAAATATATAACTAGCTATCAGTTATATTAGTTGTGAGGCATGTACACTACGGTATCTAAATGTAGAGATCTTGGATTCCCTAAAAATCATAACCTTATCACAATTTTGTTAACTGTCATAAACAGTATAGTTTTTATGTTTTACAAATAGTTGAATATTCACATGGTGATGCCCAATGAATATTTAGTGTGTTTTAATATGTAATTAATTTTACAGGATTGGTTTTATGGTGGAATCTGTTATTTCGTTTCAATATTGGTAGACTGATCTGTTATTTTTTTAAAAAGTTTACAGCCAATTTGTTTAGAGATGTGACAGAAGTGAAGTTTAAGTTAACTGATACACAAATAAAAGCTTATTTGCTTGCCTGCTGTGTTTGTTAGAATTAATGTCTGGCCTGTCTAACATCTGTTATCTACGTACTGGAAAGTTAGTTTTAGGCGATACAAAGATTTTTTGCCTCAACTTTTTCTAGAAGTGTGGTGGTTGGATTTATGTTTAGTGATTGTCACAATACAGTCATTTAAAAAAAATTATATTATTGTGTGTTACAAAGGTATATAAGTTTGACATACACACTTGTATTTTAATACCCATGGATATATTTAGTTCGACTTTTACTGGATCAAACCTTAAATAACACTATCTCACTTGTGAATAGCTTGTTTGTAAAGCCTGTTTTGCGAAGGAAGTTGTAAAATATTTACATTTTCATATAAACAGAAAAATTTATAAAATTTATTTATTTATTTATTCAACTCGTTAGACTCAGATGATGAGCTAAGTGCTGCTGAGTATTGGGTTCATGAAAATAGTCTAGGATACAATAGTATTAACAGTATGTTACCTACATAAATCACAACAGATTTTAACATATACTCATTTGGTAAGCATTGATGGTTTATGTACATAATATATATCCTAAATTATGTAACCTTTTTTTCATATCAGTTAACTGTATTTAAGTTTAGTTTATTGCATCCTTGGAGGTTTTTTGTGTACATTTTTGCACAAAGATATTGGACATACTTTGTATCCAAATGTATCCAGAATCCTGAACCTCTCTCCTCATACGTTCCAAAGAATTCATTAAGTGGGTAAAAGGGATATTCTATAAGTATGCTTTTTATGGAAGTCTAAATTTGTATGTACTGACAATTCTTGTTATATTCTGGGGTAGTGTGTTACATTATTTTCTACCAATGTGGTTAATCCTTGTCTCAAACTTAGTAGTTGAATGTTGAGTAGGTCTTAATTTGTCAGCACCCCACGTGTGATTTGTGTGAATACCTTTGTTTTTAATAAATATTTTGATATTTCTGTAAGTGAAAATTAGTACTTTATATACATAGTCATTAATCACTTTGAGTTTGCTAAGTCTTAAATTTCTGTCTGCAGGGAGAGAACTTTTTTGCTTTGCATGTGTAGTTATACAAATGGCTTTCTTTTGTAAAACTAATTTTTTTGTATTCTGCAGTGTTTCCCCATATTTCAATGCTGTATGACAGTACAGAATGAAAGTATGCATAATATACAGTTATGGCAGTTTTTAATTCTACAAGGTCTGCTACATGTCTTAAAGCATATCATGCTCTGCTTAATATGTTTGAAATGTACATTATGTTTTCATTAAATTTCAATTGCTTATCAATAAATGTACCCAAAAATCTTACTTTTGATGCTGGAGCAATTGTGTTGCCATTCATGTTTACTTCAAAGTCTCCATGTTTCTTTTTTATTTATAAAGTTAATATATAGTACTGTTTTTACTGCATTCAAAACAAGTCTATTATCTAAAAAACATTAATTTATCTGGTGGGTGGCTTTGCTTGTTTTTTCGTCAATGCAATCTGTGTT
Organism: Medauroidea extradentata; assembly: GCA_003012365.1. Lineage (NCBI taxonomy): Eukaryota > Metazoa > Arthropoda > Insecta > Phasmatodea > Phasmatidae > Medauroidea > Medauroidea extradentata. The sequence goes on along the minus strand of PNEQ01082678.1, from coordinate 1,817 downwards.
TTCCCTTTAAAAATAATTTATATATCTGCAAATATGATTACCTTTCCCTCGTTTATTCGTAGTGGTAAGTCATTGATATAGTTTAGAAACAGAAGAGGTCCAAGGTTGCTACCATGTGGAACACCATAATATGTAATTTCTGTAGGCTTTACCTCTTATTGCTTAATGATTTACTTTGTCGAATAAATTTTTCTGATTCACTAGATCATATGCGTTACAGCCATCCCATTCCAAAATAAGCCTAATGGTGAAAATTGAAATAAATATATTAAATAATTTCGTTTACGTAATACTGCAGCAAAAATCTATAAGGCCATAATCCAAAAGCATGGTTTTGACATTTTAATTATTTGTCTCCTTTCACAGTTCAAGTTAGTCTTCCTATAGGTGAAATCAGGAGTAGAATTGTTTGCTAAGTTAGCACTGTTGTTTTTCTTATTTAAAGTAGGCTGATATCTTTCATTTTGGGGCAGTGATATTGTTGATAGTTTATACTTTGCAGCAGGAAAGTCAGTAATAGTAAGGGATTTAAAATTATTTCATTTTAGCTTAGTTTTACTTTGATTACATACTTGTAACACCCGTTACCAAGAACATACAAAAGTTCATGTAATAGCTACACAATAAATACTATTAATTTCATGTTTTGTTGAAGTGTGGTTATGTCCATGTTTAACATTTTGATAAACAAATTATTTGTTAACACTGAAAGTTAAGAGAAAAAAATAAGGTAATGGGTGGTACATAATATTGGTAATAGGTGTTACAAGGACTATTTTAATTGTGAAATATACAAATGTTTGCTATTTTATGCCACATTGTTGAACTAGGATAAAAGTTGGGAATAAAGTTCAACTTGATGAATCTTATTCATCAGGACTATCAGGGATTGTCATCTCCATTAAAAACATAAGTATTCAGGTTCAGACAATGAAGACAATTCTGCCGGACCCCAATTTATAGAACCTTCGCCTATTGCAGATCAAGAAGAAATAGTGACTTGTATGTTTTTTCTAATAAAAAAAGTTCCCAGCTTGCAAGCTCTTAATAACTCAGAAGGAACAATGTATAGGTATGCAGCAATTTCACAAGTAAACTTAGATGACGAGATGGTGAAAACTGTATGTCAATTATGTTTTTGAAATCATGAGCATGACAAAACTGTCTTTATAGCTGATGATATGTACATTTATGTCAAGTGATTGGGAAACTACCAAAGCCAGATGTAGAACCAAAGGGGATTTTTTACAATTTTGTACAAATTAGAAAAAAAAAGGTATTTGTGTTTAAAACTTGTAAGTAGTTTAAAAATCCTGAATTCTAATATCTATGTTTTCTGTAGAAAAAATGTGCAAAGGTATTGTTGTCTTACCTTAATTGTGATACCTTACCTCTAAAGAACAAGGCCAAATGCGTTTTAAGTTATCCACTTTTTTACTATGTGTTTCAATGTCATCACGACAGAAAGCTACATCACTTTCAACAAGGCTCAAACCGCCATACTGTTTTTCTTTTGTTGTCTTTTCGATAATCTTTATCAAAGTCAAAAGAGAAACTGACAAATAAAGTTAAACAAAAAAAAACAACTTTGCACATTAGCATATTTAAAAACAAGAAGTTTGAATTACTTTCACAGTAAACAAGGTATTTATATTATGAACAAAAATTACATATTACAACACTCCCCTTTAATTTTTAGTTTCCATTAGTCTATAAGCTGTTCAACACACAACATGTCCAAGATGTTTTTTGAACTTGGTATTTGAGAGTGGTTTCGTAAACATATCTGCCCTCTGCATTTCACTAGGGCAATAAGA
>PNEQ01082672.1:95479-112134 GCA_003012365.1 Medauroidea extradentata | reverse complement strand
TGAAGTTAAAAATAGAGAAGGTGTTGTATTTCAGGCACACAAAAGAGATATACGCTGTTTTTCATGTGGACTTCATGGTCACATTGCAAAATTTTGCAGGAAATCTCAATATGAAAGAAAGAAAACAACTTGGTGTAAGAAAGGAAGAGAAGCTTACGAGAGTGATGTCAACACTGAACATAATTCATGTGATTTTTCTACTGAAGTTGAAAATGAATCAGACTTAATATTGAATGCAAGTCTGGAAGAGAGTATAAAATTTATTGTTGACTCTGGAGCCACTGATCATCTTATTAATTCTAGCTATGTGAACTTACTCAGTGATGTGAAAATATTAAACCCACAATTGAAAATATGTGTAGCTAATGGTGAAATACTCTATGGAAAAAAGAAAGGAAAACTTACTGGTTTCACCAAGTTCGGAACTGAAGTGAGAATACATGATATTCTATGTGTCGAAGGAATAAAGAGATGTTTGCTATCTGTAAAGAAAATGGCTGAAAAAGGAATTACTACGTGCTTTGATTCAAATGGATTCTCGATCAGAAAAGAAAATAAGTTAATATATCTAGGGGATTTTACACGATTGTGTGAAATTGAAATAATGACAAAAAGCTGTTATAATACATTTTCATTGTGGCATAAAAGACTGGGTCATGCTAGAATAGAATCAGTTAAAAAACTCTCATCAGCTGGAAAAATTTCTCTATGTTCCAGCTCTAATATGAAAGAATGTGTTGCTTGTATTGAAGGAAAAATGACTAGAAAACCTTTCAACGGAACAAGAAAGAGAGCACTGAAAGCATTGGAATTGATACATACAGATGTATGTGGACCCATTTCTCCTGATACCATGGATGGCATGAGGTACTTCATAACGTTCATTGATGATTATTCTCATTATGCAGAAGTATATCTAATGAAGAGCAAGAGTGATGCTGTGTTGATATTTTAAAACTTTGTGGCAAGAACGTCAAACAAATTTGACTATAACATGAAAACAGTTAGGCTTGATGGAGGAACAGAGTATGATAAGATACAGAAAATATGTACCGCAAAAGGAATAGTCTTGGAAAGAACACAACGATAAACTCCTGAGCTGAATGGAGTAGCAAAAAGATTTAACAGGACGTTACTTGATTCGGCGAGAGCTTCTTTATTTGATTCTAACTTGGACAAAGAATTCTGGGGAGAAGCAGTGCGGCATTCTACGTATGCAATAAATAGGAGGCCAACAAGCGCTATTCCTGATAATCTAATTCCAGCAGAAATGTGGCATGGTACAAAACAGGATATGAACAGACTTAAGTAATTTGGCTGTGACGCATATGCAAGACTTCCAAAACAACTGATTACAGGAAAGTTTGAACCAAGAACTATCAAAGTAAAGATGTTGGGATATGCACCAACCGGATATAGACTCTGAGAAGAGGACAATAACAGGGTAATTATTAGTAGAGATGTTCACTTTATGGAACTTTGCTATGAAAAAGAAGAGAAACAATTTAAGAAATTTGAAAGTGAAAAGGAGGAACAAAATCAAGAAAATGACGAAAAAGATTTGACAGAACTAGATGTGGTTCGTCAAAACAATAATGAAAAAATACAATATGATTCGCAAACGAGAATCAGAAGAAAACCAAATTGGATGCAGGATTATGAAATATATTCTGCTGAAACATTTGAAAATATTTCTCACAGAGACGCATATGACAATGGTTGGAACTCAGCTATAGAAGAAGAAAAACATAGTATAATGCGAAACAAAACATGGATAGTTGTTGAAGATCATGGAGAACCTCGAATTGATGCAGTTTGGAAATTTAAAGTAAAAATAGATGAAAATGGAAGACAGATAAAAAAGGCACGATTGGTAGCACGAGGCTGTAAGCAAGATGGAAATACATATGGTGAAGTGTATGCACATGTGCCTAGAATGGAAACTATAAGAACTGCATTAGCCAAGGCAGTTAATGAAAATCTTGAAATAGATCAGATGGATGTAAAAGCAGCATATCTTCACAGCTCATTAAAAGAAGATGTGTTCATGAAGATACCTGAAGGGTTTGAGAATGGAGGTTTATGTAAACTAGAAAAGGCACTGTATGGACTGAAACAAGCATCACTCGCCTGGATAATTAGATTTTATGAATTTATGAAAAGCATTGGTTTCAGAAACTCCTGCGTTGATTACTGTTTGTATGTAAAAGAAACAGCTGAAGGTGATATTTTTGTGATCAATTATGTCGATGATATCATTCTGATTGGTAACCGTACAATGATAAATGAAATAAAATCAATACTCAAAATTGAGTTTGAAATGAAGGACATGGGAGCGGTGAAGAAATTTCTTGGACTAAGAATAAAAAGAGGTAACAGCCAGAAAGGTCATTGGCTAGCTATTGATCAAACCGAATACGTATCAAAAGTTATAAAACATTTTGAAATGGAAAATGCAAAAGGAAAATCCACTCCATATGAGACTGGATTAAAACTAGAAACATGTGAAAACAATGAAAATGACTTGCAATTGAAAACTAAATATCAAGAATTGGTAGGTTCTCTGAGTTACATAATGGCAGGGAGCAGACCTGACATAAGCTTCATTGTTAACTATCTTAGTCGTTTTCAGAAAAATCCGCAAAAAGAACACTTCTCCTGTGCCAAAAGGATACTGAGATACCTCATTGAGACTGCAAATTATGGACTTATCTTCCACGAGTCGAAACCTTCACAGTTAATTGGATATACAGATGCTTCTTGGGGTGATAGCGAGGACAGGAAGAGTACTTCGGGTTACTGTTTCTGGCTGGGTAAATGTCTCATTGCATGGAAGACACAGAAACAAAAATGTATCAACTTATCAACTTGTGAAGCTGAATATATAAGTCTGGCAAGTGGTACTCAAGAAGGAATTTGGTTGAAGAATGTATGTGATGAACTCAAAACAGGAAATAAAAATGAAGCTATAAAAATTTACGAAGACAATCAGTCAGCCATAGCAATAGCAAAAAATGTAGAAACCAAACGTTCAAAACATATTTATATAAAATATCATTTTGTTAAGGAGCTTATATCAAACGCAAGAATCACCATTGGATACGTTAATACAGAAAAACAAATTGCTGATATTTTTACCAAGAGTCTGTATTCTTGTAGATTCTTGAAACTTCGAGTATTGCTTGGCATAGTAGAGCTGAAAGAAGTGTGAAATTATGAGGGAGTGTTGATGAATGTAATTTCACTTGTGTTCTCTATGCAAGAAAAACAAACTTGTTGTTTATGGTTTATGTAGTATAATTAAAGGAATTAAATGTGAGTAAACAATTTAATTGTAGTCTTTAATGTATTAATTTAAACAATATATTATACTTAAGTAAAAGTTCTAAAACAATTGGTTTTCTTTTTTGTATTTTTATATATTTACATTATTGTTGTCGTGGATATTAATTCATGACTTTCGAAATCGCCCTCCGTCGTAATAAAAACTCTTTAACTCAGATTCTGAAACAAATCTACAAAGAAATGGATGAAATCAGAAAATTTCAGCTTTGTTAACATAGTGCGTGATAGCTTCTATAAATTTTTAATGTTACTACACGAGAATTTTTATAACTAAAAATTACTTCAAAAATTTTCGTTATTTTAAAGGTCCTGAGTAAAAAAAAAGCTTGAACTATTATTGGAGGACCTGAAAAGATTACTAAGACGTAAACCGTTTTTTAAACGACATTCCTAAGCAGACATCACTCACGAACGTTGACCAGTTTTCGGTCGTCGATTTTCTGCACTACTCTCTCTCGCCAGGGCAAACATCGTTACCACTCAATGTAGGGTCTACGCTAAACGCTAATGTTTGGCAACGCCGCGGTAATGCTATATAATGATGATAACTTCTTGCAGCATAGCTTAGCGGTCGCTAAACGCGTCTTGACATCCCATGCTATTCATTGGCGGATCCAGGAAGGGGGGGGCAGTGACCTTTTATGTATAGTTTCTTCTTAAAATATTACAAATTTTTAAAGTGGTATTATATTTTTGGTTTAGGAAACGTCATAAATAGTACCATTTCGCATCTAAAAAGAACTAAATTTTTCCGGGGGAGAGACCCCGGAGCCCCCCCCTTTTTTTTTTTTTCGCATGGCGTGAGGTTTATCTTAAGGAATTTCCCCTCCCCCTAGTAAAAAACCTACAGCTGGATCCACACCTATTAGTCACGTAAATTCAGGTATTTCCTTGGCCAATAGTATTTACCCTTGAGTGCGACATTTCTTTGAAGTTCATAGGTATTCAACGTGCAAACCTTGAAATGGTTAACATTGAAGTTCTAAAAGTAGTCGGTATCACCGTAATTTCTTGAACTCCTACCGAAACAATACTTCGAAAGATCCTGAAGTTATGAAATCGTGCCGTTCTCGTGTCGAGCTTCCATTAATGCTTTTCACAGTCCGTAAATGACTGGCGGCAAACGATAGTGATCAGAGTTACACAGTTGTATTGAAAATCGTGTGCAAATCAAGGTACTGCTTTCTGTAACTCTTTGAATCTACAATTAAAAGTAGAAAAATTATCCATTAGCTATTAGTTTTAAATGGTCTAATTAACTGTGAATAATGTACGTATTTCTGAAGATTCATGTTTACTCACTGCCAGCAGATCTTCGAGCGTCAGATGCTGTGTTTTAATATAGTACTCGTATGCATGTATAATGAAAATCCTTATTTCCCACAGGTCACAATCACTCGCTCTCTATATTACGCGACATTCAACTCATTTCTTTCGTCTCCCTACATTTCCAGCAGTTCTACCTATTCTTCACTCTTTTCTTTATCCTCATCATTTTATTTAAACGAGCTGTTTGCTATTCCTCTCCCTTGGTCTTTTTACCTCAAATATATTTTTCGTTTATACGTTAGCACACAGTCTTCTGCCATTCTCTTCCCGTATTCATAGAATACCAACCTTGAAATTTTTTTTTTGCGCTGTACGAATTTTCATTTGATATTCGTGCGTATACATTATATTCATAATACTTCTTTCTTTCCAGTTAATTTCCTACCGATGCTCTGCATGTAAGAAAGGTTCTTAATGAAGGACATCGTCTTCCAGTATAAAAGAACATATCATTAATGTGCAGCCAGTCGCACTGCTTTAAATAGCTGTTGCTTCGGTGAGAGAGCCAATCACAAACTCCAACAAGGAGAACACAGCAGATTACAGGTTATGGTGACGTCTGAATTATGGCACTAGTGCGCGAAAATTATACCAGCCGCACCTGGAAAGTAAGGTCCGGTTCTTAATTATAGCTGATTAAAATATAGCGGCAAGATCGCATATGCGCAGTTGCTCGGAGCGAGTCATTAGCCAGTTCTTTGCTATTTTATCGTGTCTCTGTCGATGATTTGCTTCATCCGCGAACAGTAATCAACGCTGGATGCCTCACATAAGGTCTACAAGCTGTAGAGTTCTTAATGTAACACAGATCACGGTTCTGAAAAATAGTAAGTACTGCTGCAGAAGTTCAACTAGACATAGTTGGTGCGAAAGTTGTGAGTTACAGCAACGTACGAAAATAGAGTGCATTGTTGGCTTAAAGAAAAGTGAAATAAATTTTCGCGATTAAGCATATTGTGCTTCAAATGCGACATACTGTAATATTAATTATTTACCGTTGAAAATGCAATACGCTATATTTTAGTAGTTGATGAAATCACAGAATTTTCAAGTCTGATTAGTGATATGAATACAGAATATAACTACTATAATATTATGTTAAAAACGTTGGTAGAAATGTTATACACATACAGGCTAAATAAACTCGCTCATGATTTACTACAGATATACCATTTATTTTTCGTATACTTTTTTTTAGATAATCGTTAATACGAAGGACAAGGTGGTGTTGTGGTCATAACACTCGCCTACATTCTTAGCGTTCCAGGCTCGATCCCCGTTAGGCTCACGATGTTCGGATTCGGGAACTTCACGTTGTAGACAATTACACACGTACATTTAATACTAATTTTTTAAGCAAATGCGAGAGCATATAACTATGTGACTTAACAAAATTTATCTGCAATAACATGTATTGCAAGAGAATGAAAAATCGCAAGTATCTTACGTGACACCCTATTCTGCAAAACACTGTAGCGCCTTGCGGCTTGTATGATTGGAGAATAATTATGTAGATGTTTACAGACGAATTAATCACAAATATTTAGTAGCGGCGTACCAGAGTTGTCATGGGTCCAGTCAGATGGAGACACGACAATAATGAAAGAAGAACCTCTGATATGAACATGCTATATTGAAGCCTAGCAGACAGTTAAGTGTCCCTGCTATTACCTAATACCACTTATATTCTACAGTTTTCAATAATAAGGGACGCACAATGATTTTTTCTTTAAAAATTTCTTATAACAAAGATATTTTTAGCAATAAAAAATGAAATAAAAAAAAGTTATAGAAATGAGTTCTAAAACCTGTGCGAATTTAAAGACTAGCAGGACTATTTGAGCCCGTTATTATACAAAGTAAGAAGTATACAATGTAAGCGTTGAAAGCTGCAACTGAAAATTATATCGAAATATGTACAAGAATAAAAATGTTCTGTAACAGATTCCATCCCACATCAATGGAGGAGGGAGGGGAGCTCGGGGAACGATTCGCCCCTTAAACAACAAAAAAAATACTAATAAAATGTAAAGAAGATCTAAGAAAATAAATGGAAACATGTAGACGACCAAAATCCCGATTATTATTATTTTTAAATTCAGCGCACCCTACCCCAAATCCTAAACTCGTCGCCGGATCCGTGAATGTTTCAATCAGGTCTCACTAACACCAAGTTGATTAAAAAAGTTGTTATTCTATTTTTTAAATCTGTATAACATACAAACTACCACAGGCGCCTTTACTTATTCATTAATAATAAGGGAACTTACTAATTCGGAGATTTTGAGAGCTGCATGCTTGAACCTACTGTACTATATGTACTCAATCTTCGACCATTTTTTCCATTAGCTGCTACTAACTGCCACAGCCCAAAATGAACGGGTGTACAGGGCTTGAGAATGTATAAGACATGCAAATCACCGAAATCGTGAAATTTTCCTTTTCATACTAATAATGCAGCGTAAGATGCATCAATGAATTTTAAAACTGAAGAGAGCACTACCAACGTTGTGGTGCTTCTTCTTGCAGTGTCGTAAAATGACTTACCTGCGAATATGCGCCCTTCATCCATAAATTGCCGATAATTATTGTGGCAATTAATTAAGACCCTACAACGATAGACTTATAGCCAACAGTGCAGTGCAGACGCGCTTGTGAAGTATGATATATTCACGTGACCCGCGTGACATCACTGCGGATTTGCAAAGTAGTTAGTGCAGTGCTGATTGTGAACATACGCTATATTGGAATTTCGGCTGATTGGAGTATAAAGTATGATTTATAATGTGTTATGAAGAAAGTTTGGTATTGTTAATAGATAGGTTTGGTAAATAAATCAAACTAATAAATTAAGCGTGTGCTAAATAAAGGACTATAAAAGGCAAAGCTGTCGTGCTGCTATCTATAAACACCCATTATTTGGATCTTTACTAGTCAGCATAGCAAATGCGTCTACTGCAACGCTATATCGAATGTGTGTTCAAGCGTTATTTTCATTCGCCTAGTAATTTTTTGAAAATAAGCTCTGTGTCAGCTGGAAAAATTATATTTTACTGTTTGAAAGATAATAGTGCCACAATTTTTCTTCGAATGTCTACAAGTTGTTGTGTAATAATGACAACTTGCTCAAAAGTGACTTTGGTAATGTCTAAGCTTATTCTTGTAAAAAGGCATATTTTTGTTTTTATTTAGACCATCCACGATTAAAATAATTTTTCTAGGCTGAATATTTTTACATGTGTCCAACCTTTATATGTTGTTCTTCTTACAAATACCTACTTCTGACTTGTCGCTGTATTTCTTTGACAGTGCGGTATTATCTTTACCATGCGCACAGTCCTTGTTGTTGATGTGTCAGTTGGGCCATAAATAAGAAAACGTGCTTGGTAAATTCCATTGTAAAAATGGCTCGTTTAGTTCCAATACGTCTACGTGAAACATGTTGCCAACTTACATACATGTTACCAACTTACATAACTCACTTAATACTTACAATAATATTACTGAATGACACACAACAGGACATCTGAAAGACTCACAACATTGTGCACAGAAGATTCACATCAGTTGTAACGAGTTTAATTGGCTTGCTCTTTCCAGGCAGAACGTTCGTTTGTCATCAATCACAGCGGTGACAGACGAGCACAGATGTTGCAAGCGTCGTTTTCGCCAGGAAGGGTCAGATGACATCGAGCCGTGACGGGCTGACCCCCCATCTCGTGACTCACGAACATGATGCATGATATTAACAGGAGAGTTATCTCGTTTTCCTCATGAATATGTACACACATTTTTTTGCTATCTGCGAGGCATATCAACACGAATTCTCTAGTTAATGTCAGCATGTTCAAGCAGAGTAAATAAATGTATATTTTAGTTAGGCTCACTGAGTCATGTTTGATCAAAGCGGACAGTTAAAGAGATGAAACACTACATCATAATTTAATTGTTATACACCATGATTTCTTCAGGTACTGTTTTGTGCAACGCCGCCATCCACTTGAACTAATATAACGCAACATAATAGATTTACATAATGTTATTTCACGGTAAGTTATGTCCCTGAAAATAGGTTTGGGTTGTTTTTGTAGAGAGTAAACTACGGTTTAAATAAAGCGTGCTAGAAGTTATCACAACTGATGATTATTATTTCTCATGTAGTAATATTAATATTTATTTGGTTTGTCTGCAAATTCAACTACCGCAAACTGGAGCAACTTTGTTCGACATGAAATATTCGTTAGTTAGAGAAGAGTGATTTAAAAAGAAACTTAATTTCTACATATAAAATTTTAAACATTCTTCACCAAACAACACGAATAACACAACTTTGAATGGGACAGAAATACCCATTCATCCCGCTGCCCCATGGCCCAAGTTACCCAGATAATATAGTTTTCATACATTTATTGTAATGTTTGTGACAAATATATTGTTTTTAAACGCATTTCAGGTTCGTTAGTTTTGATACGTCCTTAGAATATCATTGAATTTAAATGTCATTCTATACGGGGGTAAATTGTGGTTCTGAAAGAATATGTAGAGTTTATTGGCAGTTGCTCTATCAAGTTAAATATAAGCAAATGAAAGTTCATATTTAATAGAATGAGAACATTGTAGTTTTGGAATTGCATGTTATTTAGCGCTTCAGCAATTAACTAACAGTCGTTTCAAATGCACACGTTTATACTAGGTGTTAAACAAAGGATTCCGATAAGAAAGTTTTAAATTGTAAAATATTCTACGGTATTAAATTTATGCAGAAAATACTTTGGTAAGTACCTGCATCAGCTACTACGATAATTTTACTAGACAGCTGGTTTTGTGAAATAATAAGTTATATTACCTTGCTATAGATTTAGTGTAGGGGGGGGGGGAAAGGTTGATAAAATAGAGAAGAAGACATTCTTTATGATTTAAATAAATATCATTCTCTGAAATGATATTTTTTTTGTGTGTGGTCTTGTGAATACCAACCTATTCGGCCCCAAAATAGTTTAGTAAATAAATATTAAAACAAATAATATTTTGGTTTTAAAACAAGCATTGAAATTAAATAATTAAATACGAAAATATTGTTAATGTTTCAGGATATATTTCTACGGGTTTTCATCCTATTTGCGATGTTACTTGTGTTAATTACTATACCTAATTAATGAATTGGAAGGAGACAATGAGGCAAATATTAGTGAAACATTCCATTTCCGTACTCTGTCTGGCTCACAGCAGTATTTCCATTTGTAGGAAGCTTTTGATATCGATGAAGAAAGTAAGGAAAAGTTAATTTGTGGTCTAAACTCTAGTGAAGCAAGAAGCGAGGTCCGCTTGGGCGTCGTAACAAAGGAACAGCGTTCCTAAAGAGAAGATAGAGGTTCAAACGGCTTCTACCGGTCTACGTGTTTCTTTGTGAAGTTTAATTCAAGTCAAGACGCAGTTGCCAGTAAAAAAGGAAGGTTCAACCTGTATTCGCAGAGAAGCCGGATTTATAGAGTGGTTTGAAAAGCTGTTTTTGATTGGTGAAGTGTGGAAAAAGGTAATAATAAAAAAGATTAAAATAACTGGGCGAGGTGGAGAAAAGGGAGATGCTAGTACACAAAGAAGACGTATGAGATGGTATTACTCAATTTTTCTTTGCCAAGGTGAAGAAAAACAAAGGAAAGAAAGAAACATTAACTACTGTTTCCATCGTCGTTGTAAAACACACATTTTTAGAATAACACTTTAAAACGCTTTCGACGATTTTTCTCCTGGACTATATAAACTTGTATTAACTTAAGAGGGGATGGCTAACACCTTCTGACGATGTAATGCAAATGTTAGGACGTTAATTTTGCACCAGTACTTCAAAGTTGGTTAACAAACATTTCATTCAAGTCTTTTGCACTTATTATACACTTGGGATACTCATCAAATCTGTGAAATTTTCATCTAAATTGTAATTAAACATCAGGGACTGAGGCTGTGTAGTGATTAGACCATTTGTCTCTTAACGTGGCAATCCAAGTTCGAGTCCTAGCTTATTTAGTTCAAATTTTTCATATGTGGGATGTGCGGCACACGATGTCAGCTAGTGGGTTTTATTCGGGGATTTTATAACTTTCTCAACCCTTTGCTTACAGTTGTTTATTCATTTTATATATTTATTTCTTCGACGAATTCACTGTATTTTCACTTATTTCTATTTGATATTGTTTAATGAAGTGTGCGTTAAACAGCCGAACAAAAATTCAATCCCCAGCTAGCAAAATCCATTTTTTTTTTCAGATGTAATATTAATTTAATTTTGATCTAAGACTGTGGCAGAAACTGCTTCGATAAAAGCCCATTACGAAAGTTAGGCTCGCCAACGATTCCTTTTGAACGTATTATATTCCGCATTCTGCGTTTATGTTTCTGTGAACTACAATGCAAAAGGATCCTGAGGGTTATCTGCAGTCTACATTATCCCATCAAAAAAGTATCTAAAATTAAAAGAATATATATGTGTGTGGATGTCATCTGGCATGTTTTAAATTGTACTTCGAACATTTACTAGATTTAATAGTAATATTCTTATCACAGACAGTATTACAATAATTAAATTGGCATTTCTAGAAATAATTTTAATGACAGTGGTGTTATATTGTTGAAATAGACATCGAAAAAAAATTATTTTTTATTATGACTCAATTGATGACCGAATGGCATAGACGATCAAGAAGAAACTGTATGTTTTTTTCTTTGTGGATAAAAGTTTTTAGAAAAGCAAGTAAATGTATATTGCTAGAAACCATATTAAGCAATAATCACTTATTAATGAATTTATTCAAAAATGTTTGTTCAAATAGTGTATCATAATACAGACATTATACAGAACGTTTCGTCACGTATTCTTGCATGTGGAACAATTTTACACTTAGCGGTACTTCAAATAATATTTCAATGACAAAATTTCATAAACTTAATTAAGTTATACTTGATTTTTTATAACTAAAGCTGGTTATACAACTTCAGTGGCATCTGTAAGCGAAACTGCATTGAACAAGCGGTACTTTAGGTTTCGTGTATTCCATAAATGATTTTTATTATGTCATAAATTAGGGGTAAAGAAAACAACAAGCACCATGTTATATGTAAGTCAAGTAGAAATTAACGTTCGGCTGTATTAGCCAGCTTATTTACTTCTCAACCATTGCTGGTTGTTTGTTATGTTACTTTATATTTATGGCTGACAGCTTGAAGCCTTACACGACCAAGCCATAACAAACAAATGGATCACGCCTAAGTTTGTTTCTTGCCCAAAGTGTGTCTTGTATTCCATGATGAATTGTGTATGCGTGTTTATATGTGTATGGGGCAGCGGTGGCTGGGGCACTCCTCTCACATGAAAGCGCTCCGGTTTCAATTACCTGAAAGGTTGGACACAATTTTTGCATGTGGGAATCGAGCCGGACGATGCCGCTGGTCTGCAAGTTTTCTTGGGGATCTCCTGTTTTCCCCCGTCCTTATTCCGGCGTTTTTCCATCGTGGGGTCTCATTCCATGACATCCTTCGGGGTAAGCAGATGCCTACAAGCACCCAGTAGTAAGTCTGCATTCTGGGTGTTATACTTATTAATCTCATTAATATAGTTATCGTCATCGTCATCATCATATCGTCATCTTCGCTATCATCATCAACACCACAATCAACACCATCATCACCATTGATACATCATCGTCAACATCAACACCATCTTCACCATTATCATCAACATCATCGTCAACATCAGCGTCATCACAACATCGTAATCAACATCATCCTCATTGTCATAGTTATTTTCATCATAATCATCATCTTTACTTTCAGTAGTTCTTTAGATTTTTATTTTTTACTATTTGTCAGTTAAAATTGTATAGTTTTTGCAACCATTAATGCAATAATTTTGAAACATCTTTCTTACTTGTAATATTGAATAGTGTTTTTTTCTTTTCATGGATTCAAACCAGTGTGCTGTTAGAAGAACGTAACACTTATTATGCTTAAGTACCAGATAAGATAAACTTGACGTATTCCAACTATAAGTTCGAGGAAGAAAATTTTACATGTACCTCATACCATAGCAAAAAGTATTAGATACATAATGTAACTATAACTGCAACTAACCGAACTACGTCCAAAGCAGTGGACCCAGACAACATGCCAATAACATTATTAAAAACATTTTAACACCTCTCTGAAAAATGTGTGTTTCCAAGGTCAATGGAAACTTACTTATGAAAGGCCATTTCCTAAAGTCAAATCCCTTAGCAATGTTAAAGACTACAGTCCGATAAGTATGTTGCCTGCATTATCTGAAACGCTTGAACACACTGTACACAAACAACTCTATGCTTATATAAATAGAAATGAGCTTCTATCTCCATTTCAGTCTAGTTTTCGGAGTAAATATAGCATTATCACAGCCTTAATGCATATCACAGATGATATCAGAACAACTATGAACGAAAGAAAATTTACTGTGATAATACTTCTCAACTTCAGTAAGGCATTTAATACTTAGATCATAAGTTACTTTTAAAGAAATTGTTTTCATTATTCCATCTTTCTGGCGCAGTGAATTGGTTTGAATCATATCTAATGGAACGTAAACAAGGCATTGAAATAGATCTTTCTTGTCCTTGTTGGCGCAGTATACCATGTGGTGTTCCCCAGCTGACAGTACTTGGACCCTTGTTGTTCTCTGTGTTCGTAAATGATTTTCCGAAGTGTTTGCAATATGTGAATTGCCATTTGTTTGCTGACAACTTCCAAATGTATATATGTGATGTACCCAGTAATTGAACATAAGTATTGGTCAAGCTAACACTGTACTGTGCAACGTTGTTCATCAGTTGAATAATAATGGGTTGCAAATAAACGCCACCAAGACTAGGTACAACATAATTAATCAAAAAACCTCAAAAGTACGATTGATTCACTCGATGTCAACACGATCTTCGTAGATGAACAAGAAATTGCTATGACCCAAACGGTAACTAATTTAAAAATTAACATTAATGAATTTCTTACTTGGACAGATATTGTCAATAAAATTTGCAGGAATGTATTTGCGTCTTTACACTATCTTATGCGCAAGAGAAACTGATTTTCTGTATAGACGAAATAAACTAATTGAACTGTCACTTATTTTCCCTGTCGTCTATTACTGCGATGTTGCATACAGTGATGTATCACGCGAACTTGCTGCAAGACTACAGCTATATTTAACGGTAAACCTCGAGACCATATCGTTTAATACTACAAAAATCTCCATTGGCTCGAACTGGAAGAAAGAGACAGGTGGCACTTGCAACTACTAAAAAACCTAAATATCTTCTTGACATATTTAAGTCACTCAGTGTGATTCATATTCACAACACACGTTCGTGTGAAACATTTCTACTCATGGTACCTAAACATAAAACAAAAATTTTCTCCTAACTTTTACGGTGTCTGACGCTCGGTTTTGCAATGATTTGCCCAATTATCTAAATATATGCTTGGAATGGTTTGCCCAATGATCTAAATACATGCTTGCAATGGTTTGCCCAATGATCTACAGTAAAGACTTGTTCAAACCTAAGCAGTTTCAAACGTTATTTAAAAGAAAAACGCATTTAATACGAACCAAACATCTCGTAGAGTAGAGGTACTTTATCTCTATTCATTTGTTCTGGTATTTAATATTATTATTTTCTTTGGTGTATTTAGAATTTAAAATTAGTTGAAAATCTACATTTTTATTAGGGATGAGTTTTCTTTAATTTACCCTAACATTACCGGTTTATATAGGTATATGCTTTTTAATGTGGCACAGCATTATACTTTTTTATTTTGAATAATTCATTTATTGTATTTTATAACACTGTAATCCAGATACACATACATTCCCGCAAATTTAGTCCTTTCTGTATGTTATTATACACGTATATTTAGATAGGATACTTAATACTCAATTTTTTAAATTTACTAGTGTGGTATTTTCTAGTTTCGCTGTACAAACAATATTTTTCTTCACTTGCATTGATATTATAGTTATTCATCGGTATGTTTAGAGCAGTTGAAAAAGTTTAGTGCATCTAGTTAAAGTAATGAATAATTTTTGTTATATTAATTTTGTATTTAAGTGATTATATCAGCTTTAGTATTATGTTAATAAATATTTTTTTTAGATGTGCAGATGTTATTAAGTGTAAGAGAAGGCTTAACTTTGCATCAACCAAAGTCATCAAATAAAAAAGTGCCAGTCTAATATGATCTTAACAGATTGTTTGACTGACAATATAATTATGTACAATAAATAAAATTAAATAGTTAAAAAATAATTATTATAACGTGTTTCAAAGCGTTCCTGTTGTACTTTAGTTGTTATGCCCGGTATTTATGTAATTTCCTGTGTTTACATTTTTTTGTAATTAAGTCATACATTTTTGCAGTTGTATCTACTTTGCGACAACTAACTGGACCCCTCTTTATTATGTTTTACATTTTGGCAATAGATCTCGTTCGCTTTTTTCAGTAATATTTTGTAATTTATTTATGTAAATTACTAAGACGTATTGCGGGTTTCATGCAACTTAAACTAATTTTTTACATTGTACTTTCTCAGATAATTAGTTTAGGTGGAGAAATATGTTTTGAATAGTTCAGCTGTCTATCAAACTGCAAACTAATTTTCATATTTTTAAAAGAACAATATATTAATTCAGTAACCGTAGTAATAATTACTTGAAAGTTAATAATTTTAGTTTCTCTTTACTGTAACGCTGTGGGACTACTCCAGTATTCCAGAATTGATAGTTTTCTTGAATAATATATCTAACCATTCCAAATCAACGTTTCCAAGTTTCAAAATTTTTAATAATACGTACCATAATTAGTGTACATTTCAAATTACATCAGAACTTTACATTAAACACGTTATCATACGAAATGCCAGCGGAAATTTCTTGTGTATTAAAAATGTCACACCGCATGTTAAGTAGAAAAGTGATTTCTTAACATCAAACAAATGTTCGACTGACTAAGAACAAAATCCAAATATGTCACAAAAACCACAATTTTAGGATGAAGTTGTTGAAAGTGTAATATTTTATTGCAAATTAGTAGTACATTCATGGATACCGAAACATATACCCAATACGTAAGATAAATGCCTATAACCAACCTTTTTTTTATGAAAGGTCGACTACCTATACTTTGTTCTCCAGCCCACAATTATGAAAAGCCATTAATTGCTCTTTGAGTATT
Source organism: Medauroidea extradentata (assembly GCA_003012365.1). Classification (NCBI taxonomy): domain Eukaryota; kingdom Metazoa; phylum Arthropoda; class Insecta; order Phasmatodea; family Phasmatidae; genus Medauroidea; species Medauroidea extradentata. Next base: position 96,210 of record PNEQ01082672.1, on the reverse strand, counting down.
TATCAGCTTAATGTTAATTAAGACATGGTGATGAGAAATTGTTTATCCAGCTACCAGATACACGAAGGCCATACAATGCAGAAGCGTCGAAATGAGAAGGGCGAGGGGGAGGGGATCCCCGAGATAACCCACCTGCCAGTGACATCGTACGGCACGATTCCCACCAACGAAAATCCAGCCCTGCCGGATATCGAACCTGGATCGCCACAGTGGTATGCGAGCGATGTGCCCACTCGTCCCGCCCCGGTCCACAGTCAAATAGAGAAAAAAATTAACTGAAAATACGAATGACTGTGTTTCTAATAAAACCCATACATAATTCTGATACGTGTAATAAATTCATTGCTATAACGGTAGTAGAAATAGCCTTGATTTATAATGATGCATACATTCGGCAGAAATCTAACCGCTCGCTTAAATAAGCTGCGGGTTCAATAAACACTAACATACAATTTAAAAAAAAATCAAAAACAACTCGTTCATTACGTGAAATGACATTTCTAAGCGAACGACCGGAAAATTATTACGCTTTTACAATAAAATTACAGTTTACTTGGACGTGTGTTTCCAGCAACGCCATTGTTTTAATGCAATAGCGATTCCCACGATACATTCTTGAGGTATGGTCTAGCAATCGGGGAAAATATGAAATTGTATTTTAATGTGTGTGTGTATATATATATATATATATATATATATATATATATATATATATATATATATATATATAA
>PNEQ01082672.1:58938-95379 GCA_003012365.1 Medauroidea extradentata | reverse complement strand
TACAAAAGCCAACGTGGGGCACGGAGTGAAGCTTTCTAACTTCAGTTAGCAAGTTTCATGACTCAATTGAAAATCTATCAGATATAAACAAAGGGGAAGTTATAAGACAAAACTTTTCTCTGGATTCAGAGGTTGTTTCCATTTGTCACATTTCACAAACAGCCTACGATATCGTTTTTTGAATTCTCAGTTTACTGATTCACTGGTTTAACGAGACACGATTGTATAAAACGCAATCTTTAAACCCTTTCAGAAAAGGCGATTTGTTAAAAGTATTACGCCTGTGACAAGTCTTTCCTATGGTTTGTCTCTCTGCCTGTGGCTTCGTAGCTACCAATCGGGTGGGCAGATTTGAATGCTCCTTTTAAAATAAAATCTAGATAATGGGATGATTCTTAGTAATATTTGATTAAATTCTGTCAAGATGTTTAAAAGATAATTGGCTCTTTTTCGAATTCGTGTGAAAATTTCATAGACATGTTCTAGGATTATTATTTATGCAAGATACTTCATATATATGTATTATATATATGTATATATTATATATTTATATATTTTTTCACGTATTTCAGAAGATTAAAAATCCTTACTGCAAATATAATTCGTCACAAAACGTTATTCACATTATGTGTATTTATAACTACGTTAATTTTGTAGTTTTAGGTGACAATAAATACGTCAATACGCCTTTAAGCTGTTCACTATTGATACGATTTAAGTTAATAATATATTAACAATAATTGCAGTAGTACAATTTATGAGGCTGTGAAGGAAACATAAAATTAGAATTTGGAAAAGAACCTGGCACATAAAACGTTTCTTTAAAATAAAAAGTAAATGACAGTATCAAATTATTGTTAACCCTTAATGCGAAAGTTAAAAATAGCAACTCCACAAAATGACGTATCAATCCAAGAATGGTATCTAAATATAATTTAAGATTTCTGCTTAACTTTAGCAACTATCACAAATGTACACAACATACGTGACTTTAATTTCAGTTACTTATTTTGTTTATTGACTGCTATTTTATTCTAACTATTTTGTAGTGTTCTCCCGACACATTTTAGAGTCAGTCTCCCACCTCGTGCTGAATTATTGGTTTTCCCTTTGCTATTTTTGTTTCACGACCGAAAATTCCGAAAGTGCCACAATGGAAACACAGCTATGGATATTATCTTTCAGTAGACGTACAAGAATTTAACTGGGAACTCATAATAACAGCTTTTTTAATATAAATTAATTTTGTTCAATTTTATATAAAAAATACATAATTATGAGTTCCTATTTCACTTCTTACACATATACCGAAAGATAACTTCAATAGCTATGTTTCCGTTATAGTACTTTTCTAATTTTCGGTCGTGAAAGACAAAAAAAAAAAAAACAAAGAAAACTATTAACTCAGAACGTAGGAGGGACGCTGACTCTTAAGGGTGAACAATAATTTGAAACTGTTATGTTTTTAATTTCTAAATAATCGTTTAACGTGTTGGATTTTTAATTGTTTATTTAAGTTTTATTGTAAAGTCTTATTAACCTCATCTTAATAACTCACATAAGACGAACCCGGAAACGTGTTACATAACGGTTCTGGGCGGGACGACAACTGACGTAGAGAGTAAGGCGCGGAGTTGTCCGGGGACATGGCACACACCCATGACCGTGGACGTCAGGGTAACAGGTTTCGTAACTGATTCCAGATCTGAGTCACCGCCGCATTTTAACCGGTAGCAGATCAGTGATTAACGGCAGCTGTCCATGTCAACGGTGTGCAGAACAAGGCAAGGGGCGACCACGCCTCCTTCTCTCCTCGACTCATTTGGAGCGATTTTTCGCACTTGCCGCAGATTAACTTATTGCAAACCAATTTTATATTTACGAGCAGTCCAAAATTCTTCTTTTTTTATAAATTTACATCAGACATTTTTCATATTTGGTCTCAAATTATATTCCCTAAATATTAACTGTTTATGTCGACGCAAGCCCATATTTAGCTTTCCCTATTATGGAGTGTTGTGATTTATTTAGTCTTTTACATATTTTTCTTCGCAATTAACAACATTCAATTATTATGGACCAATATTATTGCAAAACAGATCAATTTTAATAGATTACTTTAGTTGTTGACGATGAATGTATTTCTTTCTTTATTACGCTGCTGATTTGTCGACAAAATGGGAGTAAAATAAATTTATGTTATAATACCACAAAAATCCACCAGAGTTTTGTGTTGAAACTCTTATTTACCGAGTTCCTCATAAAATGTCACTTACATGTGTCCTGTCACGTTACAACGAGATTGCGTCTCAGTGAAGCTTCAGAATTGTCTTCAAAGATAAATTCGAAAAGTTTTCCGGCAAATATTTGACGTTACACTGTCAAAGTTAGAATGGCTAACTTCTATGCTGCTGTGAATGAAAAGCCAAACAAATACGACAAGGCGTAGTTATAGAATGAATGGAAAAAATAGATTACGGGGTTCCACAGGACAAGAAGTAAAACTCAGTACGTACAAAATAACCACAATATACATGGCTCAAGAAAGTATTTTTGTCTGAATGCAAAAACATGTCTATGTTATATGTTTCTTGTTTTTAATGTTTTAATCTTATATATTCCGAGATTGGGAATCATATTCCCCCACATATTTCTTTGTAACGTATATTATTACATCTGTATGTTATCTGTTTATCTTGCTGTTAGCGAAATTTGATAGTTCTGTCACAATATAACATATTATAAATTACTTTGCCATACTAGATAAATTTCGTTTCTAACACGGAATGAATCTTAAGGGGCCCGCCTCCCTGGCTGTTGAACTGCGCTGCAGTGGGTTATAAATATAAGTTTATTTGGAAAACTGTTATACATGTTCTTGTCGTATCTGTCTAGGAAAAGAAAATACATTCCAGAGAAGGATTATAAATTTCTTTGAAAACGTAACGTGCATTGGAAATGCTATTTCCAAGCCATCCTACATGGCTAAAAACGGACATTTCGCACAGCTACATCACAAAATCTACCAGTCAGATTGGTACGAAATAACTTAAGGACCCTACAGAGAATCTTTCCAGTAGTAAAATGATGTGCTGATCGCTAAAGGGTGTTCAAATGCGATAAAATCATAATTTTATATTTTTATGAAATGTTGTTATTTTTGTAGACGATACTTGTGAGTATATTTCATACGTACGAAACAATTTTAACTCTCATAGTTTTCTCATAACGGGGTGTCAAAGTCATTATTTGCTTGCTACACTGTCACGCAAATAGTGAAAACCAACTGACCTAATTAGACAAAATTATTCACTGTGAACTTACATTTCATTATCTATGTAATAAAACAATAAAAAACCACAAAACAATATTTTGAATTTTAAAAAATCGCGAAAGTACAGAAAAAATATCTGCAAGTTCAGCAATTTATTTAAAATATAAAAAAAATTCGCAGGATTTTTTCAAATGTTTTATTACGTAGCCCACGGTATGTTATTTCACTATGAATTATTTCACGTACTTTAGTAAATTGGTTTTAACTATTTGCATGGCAGCAGAACATGCAAATTTTGACTTTGACGCACCGTTATGAGATAACTGGGGCAGCTAAAATTGTTTCGTAAGTGGAAACTTCACTCATGAGTATCATCTACAAAACTAACGCTATTTCATAAACATATAAAATTATAACTTTCTGCACTTGAACATCCTTAAAGTGTCATAGTTCCAGCGATACAACGGTAACACTTCGCGCCAGTTTAGCGCCTTGCGCATAAGGGCGACATAACACTAGGCGCGCGCGTCTAGTGACTCTAATTGCTGCCTCGCGCCTGAGCCTCCAACGCGCAAAACAGCTCGCCTCTTAACATTCATTCTCTTAACTGGTATGGCTTTACATTACCATGCTTACAGTTCTTGTATTTCATTGTGTTTGTGTCGTCTCAGTGATGTGTAGTCGAACATGTGTATTGTGATCGCATTATTACAATGCACTGTATGTACTCTAGCTGGTTGTTATGATTGCTTATATAGTACTGTTTCTTCCATGTTACATGGAAGTTAACGCATTTACTACAGACAACTTACAGACCCATTACCTTGTAATACCGAATTGGAATTACATATAAAGTGTAAAAATTATCCGACAAGCTAAAACAATTACACAAGCTATGGTTTGCTATCCTGAAAGTTTATATATAAGCAACCCTTTTCTTAATGCTACTTTTGTATAAAAAATTGTCTTGTGATTTATTTGATACTAAAGTAGAAATGTGTGCTTTTTTTCGACGGAAGCTTGTTACGGTCATTTAGGAATTCGCCGGTATAAATTTGTAATATATTGATAGACAAATTGACGTATGTATTATTGGGGTAAAATAGTTAGCACTGGGTATCTGAAGAACTGGGGCTCACTCTGGTGGAGAGAAGCGACGGCTTGGTGACGCCAGAAAAGCGTTGTCAAGAGCCATCCATCAGCTCCTGACATAAGGATGGGGGGACAAGACTGACTCTCTGGACTGTGGAAGATGCCCGAGCAGAACTTATTGTCTGGTGTGAGAAGAAGGCTAGTCCTGGACCCCACATGGCGTAACTGACTCTCTGCTCAACCCCACCCCACTCTGCCTTTACAGACACAAAAGAAGCAGGGCCACACCAAGGGGAAAGAAACGGCCAATCAGGGGCCGAGCTGGCCACACAATCTAAAATATTTATTAACTAATGTTAAGGGTTTTAATTTAAATTTTGTGAGAAGTGTATGTTAACTGAGTGTTATAGATAATTATGTAATATTAAGTAAATAGAAAGAAAAAAAGAAATGTCGGTGCAGTAGGGAGCCGGAAAGACGAAGCTAATGGAAGTGGCCAGTGAGAGAATAAGAGCGCACCGATTGGCTGGCGAGTTTAGGCGCGCGGAGATGCGAGCCGCCAGCAGATACACGTTTTTTTTTTTTTTTTACTCCGTCTTGGGAGCCCGACGTAGGCAGACGCGGAAGCTTATGTTCAGCTGAGGACAATTTTTTTTATATTAAGTTACTCCGTCTTGGCAGACGTGGGACGACCACGTGATAGCCCGAGGTTGGATTGATATTAAGTTGTCGGGACTGAAGGACGTACGGCCACGCTTCCGAAAGCCGAGATTTTTCCGACGCCAGGCGAGCGCGAAAAAAAATGACTATTTTAAGATAAATTAATGTTTATAACGTCCGAGTTTCAAAAGAGCTACAGCCTAGGTAATATCACAAGTGGGGAAAGGGACGATAGCAAGCTTAGCTTGCACATAAATATATGTTTTATAATCTGTGAAATATGAACCTCGATTATATTATTTAGTATGCTGACAAGAATCGAAGTTATGTTTTCTTGAATCAAAGTGAAATGTTTTATAATCATACGACCTCATCCAGTATACGAATGCTAGAAATCTGTTAAGTTTCATACTCTTCTAATTTTGTTTGCGACCTCTACGTTACATCTGATGCTCATACATTAACTAAATATAAATACCATGTCATTTGAGTATGGTAAACTGAAGATATTTTGTAAGTGTGAAATCCTTAAATCAAACGCAGTAAATTAAACATTTTAAATATGCATAAAATCGACAGTACAGCGATTTATGTTTCTATATATGTGTACACCTTGTACATAAAACTTTTGTAGCGTATTTGTTAAGGCGCTTGTCACCCAAATCTACTGATAGAAAGGAAAGTTCATTTATGTACTTATATTCCTGCATTTGTAATTTATTTACTCTGTTGACATAAAACGCAACGGAACCAATGTAATACGAAAATATTCCCGACTTTAGCTTTGCTTGATAGGGCATGAGAACCGTTGCAGATGTTCTATAAAATGGTGTGTTATTTTAAGTGTAAATTCTATATGTTGTTATAACATAAAAATACAAAACATATTTACAAATTTTTTAGTGCACAGCGGCAAATATCAATTTCGCTTTTAAATATCAATAAATTAACAAGTAAAAGTTGTCGTGTGAATATTCCGAACCAACGTAGCTGCAAAATCATGTCAATGGAAATTGTAATATTTTTTTTCGAATATAAATCATGTCTACGTTTTTCTTTGGCTATCAAATATAATATAGGTAAAATAAAGTTGTTTTTCACGTCTACCATAATGTAAAACTAATAATTCATGTGAGTCACCAACAGAAACAATGAACGTTAGTTGAACGCCTTAGTCTTAAAGGCAGCAAAGATAAATAGTGAGTGTTAGCTTTATTTGCTGACTCGTTTCTAAACCCGAAATATAGTTACAAGAATTTAAATTCTTTTAACAGCCTGTAAAAGAAAATCTACAAAAAAAATTACACAAGTAACTTAACCGAGTAAATAAAACGTTTATAATATATGTTAAACGGCAACACTATGACTAATGTTTCTATATTCGTCTACAGCGTATACATAAAATTTCGGTAGCGTAGTGGTTAAGGCACTTGTTATCCGAGCTTACTTGTACCAAATTAAACAAAGTATTAACTTATTTAAGTAGTCCAGCTCCTATTGGTAAATAAACTTGCCAAACATTACTAGAGCTATGAAACATGTAATGAATGACATCACAAACACAATCTGCATTGTGAGAATGTGACCGTCCAGGCAAGATAAATAATCGCTCTCTCACGACCGCTTGTGAAAACTAACGGAAAGCCTTCCTCCGTCCCAGGAAATGTAAAACCCTCTGTCATCACGGCCAATGACGGAGATTGGCACGGAACTCGCGGAAGAAAACATCGGCAGGGAGTTCAGCTCTTGCGATAATGACACGGGGAACGGTCCGCTGGATGTAATCCACCGCAGGCCACATTGTTTGGCCGTGTGGCGACCTCTCACTCAGCATCCGCCGAGCCGAGGGTCGGTACAGTTACGTGACTTTGCAGGACCTCCCGTTGCAGCCAATGCGGTATCTTCTTATACAAGTAATTCACCTCGGAAGCCAATCCATCATCTGTGCTACGAGAGGTGGTGGCTGGCGTAAAGAGTGACCAGAGCATTAAAGGCGATTCGGGGTTGATTCCCGGCGGGGACGGTCCCAGGATTTTCGCAAGTGGGAATCGTTTAGGTCGGATGGTTTTCTCGGGTATCTCCCATTTGCCCTGTCTTTCTGAACCCTCGGCCTCTCCATTTTAGGAACTCATGCCATGTCGTCATCTAGGGCAAGCAGTTACTTACGGACGGCCAATTGTATATCTGCAGTTCGAGGTGTGGTATCGTGGCGTTCGGGTAACCTCCACATACGATATTATTTTTTATTTAGCTTTGATACGGTGTTGGAGAGGCAGAAGGAATAATCTGACGAAGTTGACCTTCGCGCAACCAACTATCGTTATGAGTTCGAATCCCAGTCGTTTTATGAGGATCGTCTTCTTGTTATTGATTTTAAGAATACATACATTACACTGACATAATTTAATAATCATACGAAAATGAAAATAGTAGAACTGTACAAATTAAATTACGTCAGGTCTATCTATGAATTTAATAGTTAATATAACTAAATTTTTTAACTTTAAGTATTTTATAATATTGCCAAGCAACAGCAAAATGTGAATTAATTTTAAATCGCTGCATTTCTTCAAACCATACTCCAGAATTTTAGAAAAATCATAAGAGAGAATGGTTTTATAATTTTATTTGCCCCATCACCATGCAATAAAGTTTATTTGCACCTACTGGTGCTAATTCCAAAAACTTACTTTTTGTTCCCGAATAACACCAAATGCATTAGTATGATGGCGTGTTCGCGGTTAATCTGGGCAGGAAACAAGGAAACTATTTGGCCCTAATAGCATATTAGATGGTAAATTAAAAACTCATGAAATGATAAACAGTTGTTGTCCGTTTCAAAACTACAAATAAAACAAAGTTATGATTAGAATTTATTTACTGCACTGTAAATTATATATTAATTTCTTGTACAACGTAAGACAATTACAGTTAACTTTCAGATGAATCTCTTGTGATATTAAAATCAACAAACTTTATATGAAAAAAATACCAAACATAGTAATTTTTAAAAAATCAAACATTTTGTTGATGGTCTAGTTCAAGACTGCAACAACTCAGAATTCCTAAAATTGATATATTGGAGTTTAAAATTTTCTTATTGGCTATTACGCAGCATAACGTCTGTCTCAAACTGTTAATATGATTATCTTTTTTTTTTTGTTCTCTAATTACATAATTGACAATTGACAGACATGAAAGCTGTTCACGCTTAGTAAGAAATAACTTAACATATGCCATATTTATAAATGCTGTATCTTGACATGGACCATCGTTGTGTTAGTACGCATAAAATTCGTTTATTTGTTTTACATATTAATGTTTGACTATGTTACAAATTATTCTCACATGTTAGTTAAGCTAGCGTGGAAATTTTGTTGAGATTAACATCTCATGTAATATCAAAGTACATATTTTTTAATAAAAAATATTTGATCAAGAGTGAATTCTTCTCGTTACTGGTGGTTTATTTTGATCAACGTATGTACCAGTTATCTCCTAATACACCTATCACATGACGCAAGGTGTATACAAAGTTTGTTCCGAGTTGGCAATCTTGAACTAAATATCACAGAAAATTGTTCATGTAATATGATTCTTCAACTATATCTGAGGATCATGTCCTATACTTCGGGGCAAGTCCTACAACTTGTGCTGAATGTATGGTGATGCACGAAGAAGTGTGGTTTATGTTCAGATGTGTGAAGAGATATATTATGCGTCATATGTCATTCATTAAAATTTTTTTTTAATAATTTGTGGTCAAAAGGAAGCAGGAAATATTCAGGTACAAAAAAAAAACATGTTCGTGTTTGTTTTAAAAAATTAATTTGTATATTTTTTCGAATATAACGACTGCTGAATACGAATACCTGCAGAAGACACTAACCAGTCTACTGCAAGGAGAGAACTTGCTGCAAATTATTAACATGGAATATTTTCCGACTGTTTATTTTGGTATTCTTGAAAAATATATATTTTCCTACAGTAAATCATGTGTAGTGTAAATTCTGCTTTGACAAGCACGAACAAAACGTTCTTTCTTGGGTGTTCAACGAACTCTAAAACCACTTCCTTTACCACCACATACTTTTTTACGTGGTAAAAAAATACTTGTACATAAAAATGAATCATTTCATAGCATCTATGCAACAAAAAAACTGTATAACAAATATTTGTGTAACGTTTAATTTAGTTAAATGCTTATCGTGCAGGAAAATTACTTTATATGTTTTGAAAGAAAATAGGGGTTTTCAGATTTTTTTAAAAAGAAAAAAATGGGTAACACCAAAGGTTAGCTTTCCTTCGCTGTAGATAAAAATTTGGTTTTTTTAATCATAAAGCTGTAATTTTTTTCACCTTCCCGTAAATGTAGCGTTTTTACCGTCTTAGGCAAGGTGAGAGGGTTTTACGGCTCTTTAACAACGAGATCTTTTAAGAGCCGGTGAGTATGAAGCGAGGTGAAGGGACAACGCAAGATTCATGCCGGAGTCGGGATTCGAAACCAGAACCTCTCACACCGTAGACCGGCGCTTAACCGACAACGCTACGGACGCCGGCATTTTACTGTGTAAATATTTCCTCTCTCTTTTTTTTTTTTTTTTTTTTGCTATCAGGCTACAAAAAATGCCTCTATATGCCTAATAGATTGAGATATTCGCTGTGTTCGGTCTTCCGACGTTAGAATATCGCAGTCTAACCAAGCATAAGGCGATGTTATAAAATTTTGCAGTTAGCTACTTGTCGTAATGCTAGGTCTGGGTGTGAGACAGGCGTGGCATGTCAGTAGTGTTTCCGATAGCCACGTAAGAAAACGCCTAGGACGTCGAGATTGTTTACTATAAATGGCTTCAAAACTTCGCACCCTAAGGAGAAGACGAGATTATCAAAATTAAGCAATGGTAACGAATACTCTGTCCAGGGGTGTAGCGAGTCAAGAAAGAATACTTCAAAAATAAAGTTTATATTGTTATACTGTACTAGCATAACCAGACCTAAGTTGTCCTGCCAGTGCATGAAGCCTATGTACAAAAACGCATATTGGTGGAATTACGATACCCGTCTCCTATGCCGTTATAACATACAGGAAAGCTAGGTACAGAGCTTAATGCGATGCAGCGCCATTTATTGGCGAGTTTTAGAAATGGATGCTGTTTAAATATATTCGGTGATAAAATATCTATTTATACAAATTTGCACGGTAATTGGTTGAACGGCGAAGAAGTTAATGTGCTGCTGAGTTATCTAGTGGCAAGTTGGGGAGTTGGACTTAAATGGATAGCATAAAATATTATCCATAAAAATAACATACCTGAGCTAACTTTCATGGTGACGGTTCTAACCGCGTCGGAGTTTATCGAGATCATGCATACGTATAAACCAATATACATATATATATATATATATATATATATATATATATATTTATATACATACATATTGGTAAACTGTATAATATTAAGCAAAATATTCCCCGTGGAACCGTAATATAGCAAAACGTTAATTTGAATTAGACTGAGTATTACACTATATTGCTGTCTCATGGACGAATGAGAACTATAGAACTTACCAGAGTTAAATTGTAATAATAAGAATATGTGTTTGGAAATGTAAGCACCGGGCGTGTTCTCGTGGCGGTCTGCTAATGGATCACGTTCTTGCGGCGAGATGGTTGAACCGGTTCGTGATCCAAGAGCGGCGTGACTGAGAACCCGAATACAAGTCAGTTTTCGCGTGGCTGTGAGGGCACTGTAATCAGGAAGTTCCATCGTGTTTAGTCTAGCTAAGGAAAAAAATAAACGCAACACAATTTACGATCAATCTTGGAATGGCTTTGTAAATAAAATGATTTGTCAAAAAAATTATAACCATTATGAACTCCAGCATACGTTGCTTCAGACGCTGTTTTAATTATCATTACAAGTTCTTATTTCCATTTATTTATAACGTTATTTTCAATTTTTTCGTGGTTTATCCTAATTTGGCGACATATTAACCCATGGGAAAATTATTATTAAAGTGACAATATCATTAACTTTAGTAGAGACATCGATTGTTAAAAAAAACTCCTGTGCACTACTATTACAGTTATCTGACTTGAACTTGATATTTGAATCAGTTTATATCATACGGCACAGACTAATAAATATTACGTTTAAATCATATTAATTCCATTTCTGCATTGAAACGAAATACAACAAATGTCTTCCACACAGTGGTTTAACATTCACGTCATTCATACATGCGAATCACAATCAGCTTTCTCTCTTCCAAGCACTCTGTCAACCACGTTGTTGTTGACTGTTGCACTTTCTTTTGTTGACCGCTGCGTTATTTTCTTGTCTGTCGATACATATTTCCTTCTTTTAAACGACTGTTACAGTGCCCAACCTACAGCTCTAGTAGACAGTCACCGACCACCTTATTTATAGCCAGCGTGATACCACATCTACGACCGTGACACAGATAGCAGGAACGAGTCTACAGGATTCGATTTAACGGACTTCGCTGTTCTAAGCTACCTTGGGCAGCTTTGCCCAAATTGTTAGATAACGGTACTGAGATTATGTTTGCTCTCCGTCTCATCTTCTTCTGAATCAAGTCAAGTGGGCTTTAAATCTCGTCGACAGCGAGATCATCAGAGACAGTGCCAACCATATTTACACAAAAAACAGGACCTGGAAGACAAATATGCCGTGGCCTTTATTAAGGAATAATACCAGCATTCGCTTAGAGCGGTTTTGGGAAACCGAATCCAGGATGGCGGAAGCTGAGGATCGAACTTGGGTCCACCTGGACGGGGGTGAACGTGTCACAGTTTCGTCACCTAACTCAAATTTTCCTGAGTCACTGCAGTGAGATATAGGAACTTTCCCTGCAAAATAATGCTTGGAAATGTAATTTAAGGTATGGATTGCAACAGAACGTCATATGGACGTTGGCTTCTGCTACTTGTCCAGTTTTACTCTGTAAACTAATAACTCATGCTGGAATCTGTGGCCTCCTTTTTGCAGGTTTCGCAGAAGACCGCGTGCAAGTGACATACTCCGCACTAAGATAACTGTGGACATGAAGTTTGACTATGGCATTCGGGTGACAGTTCAGCAAAAACACTACCTCACAAACGAGAACAACAAATGAAAGTTTATCCACATACTACCTCAGAAGAAGATAATTGAAGCCATTGAGACAATAATAGCTGATGGAGACACAAGAATTGTGCGATGTGTAGTTGACAACTCTATGACTAAATGTAACACATCTATTGAGGGAGAGACTTTGATTTGCTTGTCTTGCTGATTGCGTTAGCTCCATAACAAAGCAAAATTTTTTTGTCAAACCAGAAATATGTAGTGCCAAAACAAAACATACTCATTATCGATGGTACAACATTTCCAATATTCTACAAGTTTTTTTATTTTTATCCATGTATTTAGTGGGTGTGACACCGCCATATCTGTAAACAGAAATTATAAATCATTGATTGTGAAACTTTTTAGGAAATACGAAAGTCTCAGAGCCACTATGGAAGAATTATACAGAGCGTCATCGACACTAGTGGCGGCTCGTGGGCAGTTGCCAGGTGGGGCTGCAGATAGTCGGAACTGTTGACGAATGCGCCGCATACCAACGGCCATGGAATATTTGCCGGCTACTAGAACTTTTGTGACCACTCAGTAGTAAGGGGCCTGCACATCAGCGTGTCAGTGGCTGTAGAGTCAACCAGCGCACAACTCTGTACAGCTCTTGGCAACTGCAGCCCCACCTGGCAACAACCCATGAGCCGCCACTGGCAACAGGCTGGTGAGAAAATGTTTATGGCACTTTGTTAAACTCATGAAAATGACTTAAACATCCATAGATATTTAGCATTCTTTAAATCTGCAAACAAAGGTAATTCTGCTTTTCCGTTACTGCCACCCACATCAAAGACTCAGCTCAGCAGAATGCTTTCAGTGTTTTTGCAAGTACAGCAGTGGTTTTAGATAGAGTACTGCAGACCCTGTCAACCAAGGACTGCAGCTCCTGTGTCAATCTTGAAGGTTAATTTTTTTTTGCAGATGTGCGGCGGTGGTTGTCTAAAAGCTGGGATCAAATCCATCTCTATCTGCGGCAACTGTCAGGGAACTTGAACGATTGGAATTCCACCAGAAGATGAAGTAAAAAACTAGTACCCAAAGAAGACGAATTTTTCAACTGTAATCTCTCTTCGAAGAACAGTTCGGCAACTCTCTTGTTGTCTGAGCCCAGCACTAGCATTACGACTAGAGCCAGTGATTTTTGGTGAAAATAATTCTGCAACAACTTGTTTCAATCCCTTACGTGCACACCTGCAACTCTGGTTCGTGATTATTGGCAGAATATAGTAGGGCAGAGGCGTGGCACATTTGACTGTACTAACTAGAACAGTGTTACCACGACATCACACGTCCGTGATTTGCGGGCAGGACCCCGAGACGCCGAAAGTAAAAAACTTCCAATCACTGACAATGAAGTAGAGAAACAAGTGTTCACATAAGGCATTGAAACAAATTGTTGCAGAATTATTTTCACCAAAAATCACTGACTCTAATTACGACTCCACCTTCAGGGCCAACAACACACATGTAGCAGACTCCAGCTGGCCTCCTAACCTGCTACATAGTGTCTGCTGTTGCCATCATCAGTGTCTTCGTCCCTTTATACTCATCATGACAGGGAGTGTTCGTACAGTATACTGGTAGTGTCGGTGTTTTTCTTCTAGAACCAATGGTTTGCAGTGTCAATGCTGTGATTTATAGTGTACGAGTAGTGTGACCACCGCTTGCTGTGCTCAATGCCAACAATGCTATTAACATTTAATATCAATGTGTTAAGTGCAAATTACGAGGGTATCTTAATTTTACACACAGAAACTTCGAAAATTCTATTTTATTCACAGAATGGTTTTGTGAACTTATTTCTGTACGACGCAATCATTCCAATGCCACCTGCGTGTATGTTACTTTTTAACAATCCTGTAGGATATTTGAAAGGTATGATTTAAAGACACATTTATGTTTATGTACGCGTTTACGAAGACATCAATATCATAATATAAGTATTGTTTGCCTAGGCGTTGACTGTATAGCATGATGGAAAACTTAATAAGTTTATTTTCCCGCCTAGAATCTGCGAAAGTATTGATTCTACAAAACAATGAATAAGATGCTATTTGTAGGAAATATTGTCTTCTATAGTTTTGTACAAAAAAAACTTTTTTTTCGCAAGGATCACATGATGAGAAAGTATTTGAAAGAGAAATTTTTTTAAAAAAAAATCACCTTTCAAAGTGTTTCCCACACCTCGTTCACACCGTCCCTCAGGGAATTTAAGTATGTTGTAGAGCAGGCAACAATTTATAACTGTGCCGAGTTCAAAAATGTGGAATTTGTTTTCCTCTCGAAAAATCTCATTTGACTGGGCTAATAATCAAGTCGACAGCAACTGCTCATTAGATGCTCGCTAGTGATATCACGAAACTGATTTGCATTTGATTGCTTTTTAATTGTTAACTAAGCGCCCTCCATCCTAAATTAAATTTGTTCAGGACCAATAGCGAAAGTGGCATGAACTTATATTGTTACAATCAAGCTTGTGCCCAAAATAAAACGTGAATTTTTCAGGTTCCTATTGGTTTAATCCCTATACAATAAATGTATGTTCTCTATGTGTTTAGTTTCCAAGGGAATCCCTACATTTGGGATGCCATGCGCTTGGCCAACAACTAGAAGTACCGTTACCAGACAACTCGTCTAGGAGGTTATCGTACTGAGGTTGATGATGCCCTTTCCCCGTTCATTACTTGCCATCGTGAGTCCAGGCAAGGTCACGAGGATGCAAAACGTGGCTCGCACGAACTTCTCAAAGCGGGATGATACTGCAGTGGTCTGGCTTTGCCTTCCGCAAAAAAAAAAAAAAAAGTGACCTGTCAAAACAACAACAAATCATGAACCAGGAAGCAAATTTTCCACCTTGCCTTCTTCGAAGGGTTACTTGAGACCAATCTAATAACGATTTCTGCGCCATGATGTAAATTTTATTGCGGCGAAAAAAATTGTTTGAACTTCAGAAACTGCAAAGTATCTTTGTCATCTTTGTCTCTAAGTATATAAATTATTTATTCAAAATACTTTGCATACTTAGAGAATCGGATTTGGAATTGTCAACCGTGTAATATCATTCTTATTATTCGTACATGGCCAAAAAAGCATATTAACATTTCAACAAACATATTATTTGGTAGCCTCGTAGATTAAATTATCTCAAAAATAGGTTTGATCCTGTCAAATGTACATTACATTAGAATAACGTAGCCAATATGTGACGTGTTTAATACATTTTCAAAACAAATACACGTGTTCATAGAAATATAGAGTTGTTTCACCGTATAAAACGGACATGTGGCTGACTGTACAAAACTTTTATCTCCGAGCAGAAATGATAAACAAATTTGAAGCAATTATAATAACGAAGTTACATTCTGGTAAATTAACTTGTATTTTTCAAAGACGAAATCAATGTTTAAAACATTATTTTCTTTGCTATAAAACAATTACTATTGCCGTCAAAAGGAATAATTTTAAAGGTAATATTTCTGACCCCAAGTTATTGTGTCCATGGCATTACGGTGATTTAAAACAAGCTATCTTTGACGTAATATAAATGCCTCAAATAATTTTTCCATTTTACGAAGAAAACGTTACACTGTGCAGCCATACGTTGTTCACGATAAACTGAGAACTCTTGAAGAGCATCTTACATATTCTTCACAATAACAGTTTAGTTAGGCCATAGTTAGGTAACCGCTCCATGGTCACAATTTCGGATGCATCTTATATATAAATGCTGTATACGAACGAAATTAAATAAATATGAGACGAGGTGGTTTTACGGCCCTCAACGAAGTCTTAAAAGCTGATGAAGGCGAAATAAGGTGAAATGACAAAATAACGTTCATTCCTGAGTTAGGAATTTGAAAACATGACCTCTTGCACCGTAGGCCGGCCAAAATTACGTAGAGAAATAAAGTACAGGACGCGCCACGTAATTTGGCGGGTAACGAGCTGGAATGTCTTGCATATAATATTACTACAGTTTTAAGTTCGAATGGCTAATTCACATAGGTTGATTTTATTCCGGTATTTATAGTCTACTAGGTGTTTTTGCAGCGGCCTGCTGCTTGAATCCCTCGAATGTGACCTTCACTCAGTAGCTGCCACTCGCCATCTAAGCTGACGCGCGGTGTACCTTACTATGCATCATGATGAAATATACATAGGGTGAGTATAGGACAGTGAACTCCAACCTGTCGCCGAATAATAACGCTAAATTTTCACTTCTCTGGTTATTGGTAGTACAAATACTTGAGTCCGGAAAAATTCTCTAGTTCACTGATCGGCAGGCTAGTCTCCAAGGTATATGTGTATTCAAGTAGACAACAGCTATTCGTTAGCTGATCGCTGACACATTGAAACAGGCCCGCATTTAATTACATTGTTATTATTGGCTCATCGACTTCAAGATGGTGTCAAATAAGTCAACGGCCAGTTGTAAAAGTAGCATGTTGCTGGAATTCTAGCTTGTAGGCTACTTGGAAGAAAATGCGATTCTTTTTTTTTTTTTTTTTTTTTTTTTAGGTCTCAAGATATACAGGCTCGAGTGGGCTCACCTAAATATATATTCTCTGTGCATTATATAGAATAGTTGATGGAAGAGAGCGGTTGTCGTCTAGGCACGTCCGCGACGAAGCTGCGCGATCGTGGGCGGACACGGGCGAGGGACAGGGCTCGGGCGGAAATAATGACCCTCGCTGGGCGCCTGTCCGCCCGCATTAACGCCGAGCCGCAACACGACAATGGCCTCGCCTTGTCTCGCTGGCCAGCGTCGTAGCTCGCTTCATGTCTCCACGACGAGGTATCGTCGCTGTCTCCGAGCAAGTGGTCCTTGTTGTCTCTGCCGTCGAAGACGATGGCCGTTGAGGACGATGGCCGCCGCGATCGATGAACTCCAATTAAGAGACGACATTTTCGTCAGTTCCTAAGAGAGCGTGGTACATAATTCAAAACTAAAATCATTTATACAAAAATGTAGGTTTCTTGAAGCCAATTTGCGAAAGTTAAACAATAGGAATCCTAGACAATAGTTTCAGCCAACGTTTTAAACAAAATTGTTTCCAATGTGAGGCACAACCTCTGACGCAGGAACCTCGTGCATTTAACTGCGGCTCAAGAGATCACGCGTAACGAATTAGTAATTCTGGATAAATATTTACTCGTAAAGTTTGCAAATACGATTATCTAGGATAGTCATTGAGTATTTTATCTATATTGGCTTCGAAAAAAGCATAAAAATCAATTTATATTTTCAGCGTTTATATATCTACTACGCACTCTTAAGAATCAGTGGACCTGGAGCGTGAGGCGTGCCGTAGCGTGGTAGGGAAAGTACTTTTTCTTGTGTACCTAGCTCTCATAGTTTTCTCACAACAGGGTGGCAAAGTCAAAATTTGCTTGTTACGCTGCCATGCAAATAGTGAAAACCAACTGACCTTCTTAAACAAAATAATTCACAGTGAACTTACATCCCATGAGCTATGCAATAAAACATTAAAAAACCCACAACGTAATATTTTGAACTAAATAAAATCGCAAAAGTACAGAATAAAAGTTGTACATTCAGTAATTTTTTTAAAAATACAAAAACAGTTCACGGGATTTTTTCAAATGTTGTAGGCCTATTACGTAGCCCATATTATGTTATTTCACTGTGAATTATTTCACTTACGTAAGTCAACTGGTTTTCACTATTTGCATGGCAGCAGACGATGCAAATTTTGACTTTGACGCACCGTTATGAGAAAACCATGAGAGCTGAAATTGTTTTGTATGAGGAAACTGGGCTCACAAATATCGTCTACAAAACTAACACTATTTCATATAAATATAAAGTTATGGCTTTGTCGCACTTGAAGACCCTTAACACACGCGTTTAAAAAGTGTCTCAGCACATATTTTTTCATGAAACAAACCAGAATACTTAATTTAGCAACACGGTAATTTTTATCTTTAGAGACATTTAATTCTGGTGAAAAGAGTTATTCGCCAACTTGTGCTTCGTGGCCATTCGCAGAATGTGTGTGTGCATAGACGTCACTCATTTGTTTGTGCCAATCAGAACAAGCTTACTGCGACACCACACGTCTGCGATTTGTGTATAGAACCCGAAGACGATGGGAGTTGAAAACGTCCAATCACTGACTACGAAACAAAGTTGCCACTTAAGGCACTTAAACTAGTTGCGTTTTTAATTAATTGTCGATATTATCTTGAACCCAGCGGACTATTGTCATGTTTTTCGCGTCCAAGAGACACCAGTAAAGTAGTCTAAAATGCGATTCAAGGGTTTTTCAAAATTCAGTCAATTAGGAGGTGAAAAGACCTAGAATATATTTTAGAAAATTCTTTGGTATATCTCGAACCCATCGAGATATTCAGTTTATTTTTGCTTCAGGATGATTAGGTAAGTGGCCGCGAAAAGGTTTTATGATAATTGAAAATTTGAACTCTCAGTATTGTACAGGGGTTATATGTGATTTTTAATGAATGACCGCTTTTACTTGGAATGAACGAGCTATCGTCGTGATTATCACTTCACTTGGATACTTAAAGAAATATTTAGCGTGTGAAATTAAGATTTTTTTGAAATTCGTCAATTTAAGGAGCTAAAAGGTATAAAATTTTATCTCAATCAGCCTCAGCCTATGATACATATCTAACCAATAGAGATATTGAGGTGGTGTTCGTGTCAGAATGACGCTTAGGTAAGTACCTAAAATAAATTCTTTGTACACCACATTGGTACTTCAGTCATCAAGTGTTAGAATGACAAAGCTGCTAGTTGAGCTGACTCTGCAGCAAAATAAGTATCTACAGCTGTCCACGAGAATAGCTGTCTTAAGTTTGTCCCTGCCACTAACAGCTACTTCACGTAGGCCTTATTTATAGCACTGCAAAGTTGACGTTGTGGGGTGGTTACAGAGTCTTAAATGCGAGACGTTAATCGAATGAAAAACGTCTGATTTATCCTGTGCTCAACCATAGGTGACGGTGCCCTCAATTTCATATTTTCAGAATATTTACATGAAGTTTAATGCCATTAAAAAGTTTTGGTGGGAAAAGTCTACACGGAAACGTATTTGTGGCCCAACCTTGAGATTAGTGAGATTATGTGAGCTGATGTTGTCGAGGAACCTACGTGGAAAGTGAACTGCATAATCAATTTTACCCCTTTTAAACGACTACTTGCAAACTGCAGTAATTCGATCTGTTGTTGCAGTTTTGTGTGTCAGAATTGAACGCTCGCACGCAGCTTTCAATGGAATTCGAGCCCAGAACCTCTCAGACTGTAGACCGGAGCTAGAAACAACTGCGTCATGTAACGTCGAAATAACTCATGAAAACAAATGTAATTTAAAAAACAAAATATTCATGTCACGGGCTTTTACAGGTTGCACCGTACCACGTCTCGATATTATACTGTAGCGTGTAACTCCAGTATAATTTATTTCTCGCTGGTCGTACCTGCTTTCCGGATCGTCTGCCTTGAAAGTTTACAAACTTAGTTTATTTCTTAATAATCAAGATATCTTATAAAATGCAAACACTTACATATAATGTCTTAAATACTTTCATAAGCATCACTCGGACGCGAACAACACCTTAATGTCTCTACTGGTTAGATAGATATCATGGGTTGATGGAAAAAATATTTTTGCACTTTTTCACCCTTTTGGATGATACATTTCTAAATAATCTAATTTTATACCTTAGACGTTTGTACAAGTATCCAATCGAAGTGTAAATCACGACGGTAGCCCGTTAAGTCGAATTAAAATCGATCATGGGTTAAAAAACACACATGACCTCTGCACAGTACTGAGGGTTCGAATTTCAATAAATCTAAAAATTATTTTGCTATTATTTCTGTAATTAACATCCTGAAGCAAAAATTACCTGTATATTTAGACGGGTTCGACAGATACCGAGGATTTACATAAAAACACATTACAGGTATTTTCACCTCCTAAGAGAATGAATTTCGAAAAAAAAAACCTCGAATCACGTTTTAGAATACTTTATTTGTGACTCGTGGATGTGAAAAACACGACAATAGCACACTGTGCGTAAGATATGTAGACGATTAATTGAAAATTCGTTTCACCACTTTTCACTCCTTTTCACCTCCTGAGGTGGCGAATTTCGAAAAATTGTGAAATTAACTGTCAGGTATTTGAGAAAACATCAATCTCAATATAAAAATCACGTCGCTGTATAAAAAATTAATGTGGTCGATATATATATATATATATATATATATATATATATATATATATATATATATATTTATTTATTTATTTATCTATTTATTTTGTGGATCGAAAACATGTTTTACTCTTTCATTAGTTCTTTGGGGCCAAACTCGGAAAATATATTAAAACCGTATTTAAGATATTTACAAAAGCATCAAATTAAAGCAAAGATAACATCGAAATCTCGATTGGTTCGATAGATATAGAGGAATAATCGAAAACATAATTCACGTTTATTAACTCCCTTAATTATCAAATTCCGAAACGCATTTAGTCCTATGTTAGTCATTTGTATACGTAACTAATTGAAGTAAAAATCACGACGATAGTCAGTTGTGTTTCAGTGATATAGATGATTAATAAAAAAACATTTTACCAGTTTTTACTGCTTGGGGGTCGAATTTCAAAACATTCTAAAACTACCTTTTTGGGCATTTACGTAAGCAACATTTTGAAGTGTATACCAACTCTCTATCCCGAAGGATTCGATAGATATCGTTAGTTAATCGGAAACACATTCATGGTATTTTCACCCCCCTTAAATTTTGAATTTCGAAAAATCCTTAAATTACCTAATATGCATTTTTATGT
Source organism: Medauroidea extradentata (assembly GCA_003012365.1). Taxonomy (NCBI): domain Eukaryota; kingdom Metazoa; phylum Arthropoda; class Insecta; order Phasmatodea; family Phasmatidae; genus Medauroidea; species Medauroidea extradentata. The sequence continues at coordinate 74,374 of PNEQ01082672.1, read as the reverse complement.
GTGTCCTATTAAAGTAAAAAAAGATGATAGGCCGTCTGGTTCGAGCTCTATCGACGTTTCTTCGGAAATACATTTGACCCCTTTTCACTCCCTTAGAAGTCGAATTTCGAAAAAATATATATTCTTAGTGCTCGCCTGCGATATGAGGGGAACCTACAAATTTCACGATTCTAGGTTCAGTCGTTTCGGTTGCTGTTTGATATGTCAGTCAGTCAGACAAACAGTGTTCATATATATATATATGCACACACACATATCTTCTCAGAATGGCGTCGTTGTATAGTAACAGCCTATGTCGTCACAAATATATTTTATATATATTTTTAGCATATTATCTGTGAGCCTCATGCAGTCTTTGTGACGAGCTATTTAAAAACCCTTCATAGATAAATAATAATAATACGGCGGAAGCATGACCTCGGTGAGGTCCGTGTTTATTGTCTGCGTGCTCTGGAGGCAGAACGGTGCAGCACAACAAAAAAATAAATGACTGTGGACTGTGGATTCCTAGCGGGCGGTCAGCTGTGGCTGGCTACATAAAAACTACTCTGGTACAACAATAAACCTCGGCTACCAACACCGCTGTGCTCTTGCTTTGCTTTTTTTTCGTTCCTCTCTCCCCTTCTCCGTCAGCAAAAGTTTTATGATGTTTTGTTGCATCGTGGCTCAGTTAGAGATTCCAGGAAACATGTATAGTAATATTTAGACAGGGCGTGACTCGTGAAATTTTATGCTGGCGAGAAAAAATATATGACGGAGCAATTCTAACTTTATTTATTTTTTACCGCTATTTATATTCTCGTTTTGTGTATGGGACTTTTAAGCGGGTAGCGACTAACACATCAAACTTTTCTAAACTTACTCAGTAAAAAAAATTGTTAATTTACTCATACAAAAATTTGGTGGTTTCACGTTCTTGCGTATGTAATTATGGGCAGCTACTGCAGGAGATGTTATACTACACAAAATCGTACATATATCTCAATAAAACCCAGTTTGTAGGCTTACTAGTGAAACTTTACAAGCATGCCACGCAGTTCAGTGGGGCTTGTTACCTTATCTTACACCGCGAACCGATACTTGAACTAATGGAAATTTACCTTTGCGTGTTGGCCGTCACGTGTGATTCTCACCAGTATGCAAATAATAAGAGAGTCCTAAAATTAACTTTAAAAATAGAGAACTTCATCTACGCCGAAGACATCCGAAATCGGTTACTATTCGTCCTCATCTTCTTCTTACCCATCTCTAATACCAACGTCAGAACATGCATAACGAATAATAAAGAGAGAGGTTTCAGATTTATCATGTTCATAATATATAATTTTTATTCTTTTGTAATATACTAAATAAAACTATATTCAATGGCATGCATTAGTGAGTGAAGAGATTTTGGTCAGCGCTTAACATCGAGGTCTTTATCGCTGGTGGAGATGACACGATGTGAGTATGGAGTAGTACCGGAATGAATGGGTGGGGGAAACGGAAGATCCCCGAGAAAACTAACCGACCAGCGGCATCGTCCAGCATGATTCCCACATTCGAGAGTCCGGGGACCGACCCCGCCGAGAATCGAACCTGGATCGCCTTGGAAGGAGGCGAGAGGTCTGACCCCTCGGCCACAGCGGTCCCGTCATGCATTAGTATGTATGCATTATTTCAATCCCTTATTGTCTCAATGTAACATATTTTTACATTAGTTGTCAGACTGAGGAGGTAAACTTCGGCAATCTACGGTTAAGGGTTAGTTTTCTCTATCCTAGGTGCGAATGTCTGTGTCCCGAGTTTGAACTCGTCCGGGACGTTGCGATATGTACTTACCGAATGCTAACGAAACATGTACCGCAAATAGTGAGTACGAACTCTTTTGCGGAGCGTGTTTCGTTATGTTTCTGCGGAGCTGCGGGTTAACGAAGTTCTATGACGTCAATATTTAAGGAAACAATTACATAATAGCGGTGCTAGTATTTAGCTATGAGTGTTGAAAATGTGATTTCTCGTTATGGTTTCTGTCTCTTTGCTACTATTTTTTGTCTCTTGAAGACTTCCGTGGCAATAAAATACATATATTTTTTTGCATAATATAACATGCTGATAGTTCGGTTTAAAAAAAATTGTAGTGTTGGCCACTGCAATTACTATTCCTCAGAATGATTCCCGTCTCATTACTGCAATTATTAAGCTCGTTGAGAATTTTGATGAAAATAAAGAATATTGTTTTACAAATCTACAGATTTTTCGCAAACAAAATGTAGTGTTTGCGATGAAAGACAATACGAGCATTTTATTTCATCATTTTATTTATTAAAGGCTATACTCTAAACGATACTGGCACTATATAGTACAAGAAACGAATTTAAATACAGCCTTTTAACTACCATTACATTTGTAATATGAATATATCTAGGGTCATATTACAATACATGATTTAGTTTTTTATTTTTACGTCTGAAATATTGATCTTGTACACCCCTGCGCCATCTGTTGACTACATAAACATCAACCACGGTTGTAGAAGAACAGGTCTGGACACTCGCCTATCTAACAATGTATTTTGCTTGACCCCCTTGTTGTTTGACTGTAGTTCGTCAAGTTACCGAGAATGTCGTACTTTTTGGCGCTGTTTTCCGGGCGGTCGGACTCAAACTCCGTCCACTTTTTTCCATTGTTTAATTTATAAAGTAAATAAAGATTGTTGGAGCCTTTTCTTAAATTTGTGAACGAAGAAAGTATTTCATAAATTGATAAAAAAAAATACGTTTTGATAAATTGTTTATCTTAATGGAAAGGAAGTGGGCGAAGTTTAGTCCGACCGCCGTAACATCAGCGCCAATAAAACACAATATTCTCGGTAACTTGGTGAACTACAGCCAAACAACAAGGGGGTCAAATATCCAGGCGAGTGTCCAGACCTGTTCTTCTACGACCGTGGCATCAACATACTACGTAGTTCTGCTGTCGGCCACTAGTGCCATTCGATACGTGAATGTTTCGATTTTGATTCCTCCTGGCCTCCATAACCTAAACGGATAATTTAACGCACTTATTTTAGCTTGGGAATTGTTAAAAGCGCGGAGCTACGCTCTCAGTAATATTTTTTATTAATTTTGACTCAAATAACATAACTATTCCACAAAAATCAAATCACATTGTTTAATTAAGTAATTATTTCCTTCTAACGTACTTTGTATCACCGGCCATTTTCCTCGTGGAGGATACCGCGATGTAGAAGCGGTGTCCACAGTATGCGACGTGCATACGCACTCAAGATTTGCGTTCGCTACCGCTGCAACGTCATCAGACTCCGAAAATTGCAGTGCGGTAGCGAACTACGAGGCTTTCATATTCAACCCAGTTCCGAATGCGGTGAACACAGAGAAAATAACTTCTCAACGAAACGAAACTTGCGATGTGTAATGTTCGAACTCATGCCGCAGGTTCTAACTTGACAGTACACCCAATTACTTCACAGTGGCGGTGCACGATTGTTTCAGCGTCACATTTGGGCATAGCTATTTCAGACGGAGTGGATGGCCACCCCATTCCCCTGACCATAGCAAGAGTGACTTATTTCTCTGCGGATACATAAAATTACTAGTATACGATACTAGCGTGGAATTAGTAATGACCATAATCTCACCCTTCCATGCTGCTACTGCTCACGTTCAGGCTGTTCAAGACGACATAATGGCAACTGAAAACAGCTTTCTCCGCCCTTTGCGATTGTGCCGCCTTTTGAACATAATCTTTATCTTTGTGACCAACTACTAGACGGCACTGAATGCATGTTCAGCATATGTCACTTTTATTGTAGGTTTTCCACCATTATGACGCCCTATATGAATGTCACGACATGTTTTAAGGCAAAATAACTGTTGTCCCACTGACTTAGTCAGCCTTCGGGTATTGCAACACAAATTTTGACTCATGCTTTTTATTTACTGCAGTGGTTCTAGAGGACGTCGCCTACTGCACGTTAGGGGTTCAGAAATTACGAAGCTATAAAGCCGACGTTGAAGCGTGCATTAAATACCGCTTCGCACAACAAGCCAAGAACTAGCGTGCAAGATTCAAGCAAATACATTTTTAATATGGAACTTCTAGTGAGGAACATATAATTTTATTGGTGGGAAGTCTGTGGCAAAACTTTAATACACAATTCAATTTAAGTTAAACATACAGTACATTTTGAAGTACGTATATCTTAAAAGACGGTTTTTAGCTATGCTAGAGAACTTAGAAACAGTATTTTAAATGAGGATTGTGTTTTAACAATGAGATTTCGTACTGTCAGAAGGAAGTGTTACTTTTCGTACATTGAGGCTGCGTTGGTCAAGTGGTCAGGCCTCTCGCCTCCCACCAAGGCGATCTGGATTCTATTCCCTGCGGGATCGGTACCCGGATTTTCGCATATGAGAATCGTGCCGGACGATGCCGTTGGTCAGCCTGTTTTCTCGGGGATCTCCCGTTTACCCCACCCTTTTATTTCGGCGCTGCTCCATTCTCACCTCATGTCACCCCTCACCAGCGCTGGAGACCTCGATGTGGAGCGCTGACCAAAATAACTCACTCGCTCATTTCGTATGTTGATACAGTGGGCACACGTGGGATAGTTTAGCAAATTGTGTTTGTGAACACACTGCAGCGTGGCTTAAGCGCGTGGCAGACAGCACTCTTAATAGTGAATGCATCGCCAGAAACCCTTGCAGAATTTTTAAAACAAATTCCGCAACCTATACTGCTAGTCAAAACCATTAAGGAGCAATGAAGGTTGACAGCGACGTGATTCATGAGTTCGTGGTAAAAGATCTCAGAAACAGGTTCTGATAATGTAACATCCGTTACTACTCTTTGCGTGTTCAATAGTCGTTTAACCAAATTACTCCGCTTCCTTAAACATCCAAGCTCCAGTGCATTAAAAATTTGAATATTTTGACTTAAGTTCGCATATTTTAACACTTTCATAAATTATTATATTTCTCGTAAGCAATGTGCTGTGTGAGATCGTTCAAATGTGTTTTCGTTAATCTCATGAGTTTTTATGGAATGTATCCTGTACAAAGCCTAAACACTGTCCTAATAATTTAATGTTATTTTAAGGTACAGCAAAGAAATTATTTAAAAGAATCTTTTAATTTTAACTTTGAAGTAATGTAATGGGTATTTGCTTATTGCGTTATATGGTAAACTAAAACACACATAGACAAAATAATTTAAATTATTAAAAACAATGTATGCGTGTTTGATTTCTTATTTTAGTTACAAATTACATTCTGTAGAAATGAAATTAGATCGTAGCTATGCAATAAATCGTATTTGTTTTAAAATGTAACGTACGATAATTTCATAATGGCCTTTACAGTGAAATATCACTCCTCGAGTTTCTCTGTCTTATAGAAAAATTTGTCATTCTTATTGAATTGCTATAAAATAGCTCGCAAATGCACGTATAGCCTTTCACAAACATTACGTCGATACAATAGAGCAGGTAAACAGTTTCCTACAGAAAACTTTTTTTTGTCGCAGGTAAAATAAAACGGCACTTTCTTGATTATGAAATCATGAACACATATAAACGTTCCTTAATTACACTTCACCAAAGTAAATTTACAAAATAATCACGCAGAAGAATTTTCTACAAATGTATCAAATTTACTCTAAAATATTTAATGTTTTTGCCACCTTGTGGTACGGTGTCCGTGAATAAATTCCTATAGGCTTACAGTGTCCCATCACCCTCTTACTGTATTATTTAGGTTTATTATTATTTCGTTGTACATTATTTGTCTACTACCATAGTATTAATATATATTCTTAAAATGCGGCTGGACTGACACAAAATAGACTGTTGCATATGACTGCTCATGTAGAGCTAACATTACAGAATAAATAATTAAATAAATTCCCAGAGGAAGAGCTGTTAAATAAAACTATTATATGAGGCAGAGTGAAAGTTACGATTTATTATATAAAATATTGGGCAGTTTAAATAGACCAGAAACATTGAATTACAAAATGCGCATTGCAACATTTATGATTTCATTTAGTACCCATGGCTGTGCAAATCATTTAAATATTACCCTCTCTAGGGGTTTCCTTGACATTCTAATTTTTATTAACTTGTAAACATTATTAAATAAAGAAATTAATTATTCATTTTGTTATATAAAGTCAAAAGTATAAATGTCCTGGATGACCAAACGTGGTGCGTAGGCCTAACACAATTAAAGTGTATGCGGTTACGTAGAACTTAGCAGAAACGTAGAACGTAGCGACGAGTAGACGTATAAAGAAAGGATATGAAAGTAAACGGCATTACTGGAAGTTGAAGCATTATTGCAGTAATTTAAAGCATCCAGTAGAATACTTGAAGAATTAGTTCTTTAGCTGAACTTGTAATTCTTGAAACGGTTGAACTTAAAGGTTGAATACTTGAACTCGAAATTCGGATACTTGAACCATCCGCTGTAACAAATAAAAGGGAAGTAGAGAATTAATGTTGGTTTTCGACGAAACAAAACAGGACCTAACAAGCGCTAACACGGCGGAATAACTTACCAAACGTAGGACAGCCTCGATGGCTTGCATCTTGAAGTACACATAGAATATTTAAATTTTATCACAAATGCCCCAAAAATCACTTATAAAAATACATAAGTTAACTATGCTACATGACGTGAAAAAAAAAATTAAACATCTTGGGCACTAAGTCTCGAAGACTAGCATATGCCTGAAACCAGGAGCAATCGCAAAATACGTCATGCTGGTAGAGTGGAGGCTTACACAATAACGATAAAAGGCGCTGTACGAAGAGCGTTGGTGACGCTGAAAATCTTAGAAAAACGCCGACAGATGTCGCATGGAGTCTATAGAGTGCTTGAGCAGTACACTCGGTGCGCAACGCATGCTGCATGCGAGAGGATGAATAAAGCAAGGCGGTGCAAAGGCTACTGTTGTGCCTGCCTCCAGTCGAGCTGAAAAGCAGCCACGTACGAAACGCGCTAACATAGGGACGCCTAAGAAGGACGCGGTCCCTCTCCCACACTATGAGAACAGTAGTTCCGTTTCACGTACGGTATTTACGTGGGTAGTATTACAGACAGATAGTGGCAAGCTGGCCCGTGAAGCGAGCCTGTGGTCGCTCCGCCTGGACTGGGAGACGTGAAAATAAACTGTAATACAACTAGCAGAGAAATGCTGCATGAACATTAACAATCATAGTACCCTTCAATTAATAAAAAAAAATTAATTCAATTAATAAATCTCTCTCATATTAGAAATAGTACACATGTGCCGGAAAAATATCAATACAAATAATATACAGTTAATAAACGGCACAACAGTTTTGCATTCACAATTAACCAAATGCACTACGATTATGGCTGTTCTAAAGCTTCACTATAATGTTTATAATATTTGCCATTTTTATGTTGATTTTAAAGAAAGTTATGATTTCCTTGTCAAAAAACTAACAAGTTCATTGAACATGCGTACTGACGTAAATTATATTTCGGGCAATTTATGCAAATAAATACAGATTTTTAAAAATTATTTCTTTTTGTTCTCATTTTTTCTTTGTAAAAATATGTTGGATATTTATTTTTCATTAAGCTACATTTACACCTCTTAGAACATTCGTTGTTTGCATATACATATTTATGCCAGGTAAACTTCAATAAATATGTTCTTATAAGGTTGTATTAAAACCAATTTTTTAATTATAATGCAACGTGTTTCTTAAAGTTTTAATTTGACGTTTTGCATTAAATGTTTAGGAAACATAAATACATTTTATATAACTAAATTAAGATTCCTTACGTGTGTTAATGTAGATGAATAATTTGTATTTTATTGGTTGTGTAGGATACTATTATTTATATATTATAACGTTTCTTTCTACTCCTATTATATGCAAGAAACATTTACAGTAACCACTGTGGGTAATCAAACTGGTATTGACTGCAAGGTGCTTTAAAAGTGTGTTAAATAAACATAAATTTAATTTACTAGGTGTGTAAAACGGACTAAAAAGTTTAAAACTATATTAAGCCTATAAAAATGCTTGTAAGGTTTAAAATGAAACAAAAAGCCGTGGGGCGCATGTAATAGATAATAATAAAGAGCGTAGAGAGTAACTTTTTGTCGTTCAGAAAATTCACACAACAGTTCACTTAAATTGCTGTTAAGTAAAATTTTTTAGCGATTTTATTGAACTGTTCGTATATTTATTACCTACTTGTTGCATGTGCCCAACGTTTTTTTTTTTTTTCCCCTTTCTAATCTTACAAGTATTTTCGTAGAAGGATTTTATACTTTTTAGTCCGTTTTGAAAACGCGGTATACTAAAATTTTGTGTGTTAAATTTTGCAATAATACGTTTTAGAAGAGCAGTACACTTTTGTCAAACATAGATGTTTTTAAAATAATTATTTTTTCACAGGTTTTTGCTCTTATGTTGCACTGTCATCCAGTTATGAGATATGTTTAAAGTTTCAAGTCTCTATCTCATCGGGAAGTTAGTTTAATGTAGTAAGGTAACTAGGAAAAAGGTGCCAGTCAAATAGGTTTTTACGTTTCGTTAGTTGAATGGGAGAGATGAAGAAGGTAGCGATTTCACTTCAGCCAATTTTCGAGAAAATGGAAAAAAATGTTTTGCACTTAACTATAAACTGAATGCGAAAACTTACACTTAGACATTGGATTCTTAAGACTTGGACAAATTGAACATTAACTGATTAACATTATGCGTTTTATGTACTCAAAATTATTTGTATTCAAAGTTGAAGGAATATTTTCCTTGTTAATTTCAGTGAGTTGAGTGTACTTTATAAAGTTTGATAAAATTACAATTTTCAGACTTGTTTTCATAACAAAAGTGAATTTAATTACAAGAATAGAATGTTCTATGCAGTCATACCTACACTATAATAATCAAACATTTACAACGTTACTGTAGTACATTAACAATACAATAGACTACATTAACAAAAGAAACACTACTGCAGCAGTTATTGTGGCAAATATACATTCATGTCATAATGCTGAGGTTAACAAGGGATTGATTACTTATTACAACAATACTTCAAAACACAAAGTCCTTTAGTAGTGTAAAATCATGGTGCCTTTTCTTTCTTTATCACAGACGATGAAGCTACATAATAAAGTATATTTTGGCTATCTCAGTTAATTTTCGGTAAAATATAGAATATATTCCTTTTTCACCTCACTCATTCAATTATTATTAGAATTTATCTAAAAAATCTTAAAGTTCATTATTGAATTACGCATGTATCCAACAAAATTAGTGTCATATCGTTATATTTTTTGCTCATTTACTCAAATATCGTGGCATTAAAATTATTTAGTCGCATCTTCCCCAGTTACATTTTACATATCAAAAATTATTTTTTAATTCTTTCTTAATTTTTTTCCTTCTATATTACATTCAGATCCAATTCTGATCTATATTTAAAGTTCCATGTATCTAACTCATTGGGAAGTTGATTAAAATCTATTGTAATATTTGTACCGAGCAGACAGACAAGCAAGTTGTAGTGTCCCAATTCTGAGCTACGTCAAAGTTTTCAAGTCTGTAGTTCATTGTTACCATAGTTCATTATTATCGAACAGACAAACAAACGGGCAAGAAACCGAGTTAAAAAAAATTTGCTTGCTGTGACGTACTTTGCTGAAGCAGTAAACCGAATAATGATAACGTGTCCTCATGGCGCAAAGGCAAGAAATTTGTCCGTTAACTTATCATTTTCGCAGCGTGATTCAGAATGAAATATTTGGCACTGGAGTTTGCGAAACAGGCCACGCTCCTTATCCGTGGAAACCAGTCCGCGTGTTCGGCGAAGTAATGGCCACTCTGCCGATAAATAACTGGAAGTTCGGAAAGCGGCAGTTGTTGGGGTGTAATTACGAAGATATATGACACTTAATGGACTATCTTCACATCACGATTTTATTCCTTTTGTTACCGTCCAAATACCCTAGTGTCTTCACTATCTCATGCTATAAAACCTCTCGATACAAGACATGCCAGTTAGGAGCTAGATTAACAAGGTAAGTCACGATTTTGACATTGATGGAAATTGCAGACAATCTGGTGAAGAGAATGCCTCATTCAATCATTCATCATTTCCAAAGCAATAAATCGTCTTATTATTCAACACTGAAAAAGAAATACTGCTGTCTGCGGTTTGCTTTGTTACGCACTAACATTCGTGATAACTTACACGAAAAATACTTAATTTCAACACTTTCAGCTACATACTTGTCAAAAAACATCAAGCTTCTACGCAACTGGGTTTATAGCCAATACCTCAACAAAAAATACTCAAATAAAATTTTTATAATATGTTATTTTATCGCCCAAAATTGTGATAGTTACAAATGCAATATATTTCATCCAGTCAGCAATGAACCTAAGTATTTTGTACATACACACACGCACTAATTTGGTTCCGGCAGTTTGCCTGATGACGGACGCAGATGTCAATTCGAGAAACGTCGCGACAGGTTTGTTTAAGAAAATTTGCAGTGTTCTATGTTTTCATCGTTGTTTCGTATAACCGTGTGCCTGTGAGGTTGCTTGTGTGTCGTCCTGTTTTGTGTCTGGCATTACCTTTGTTTTAGTTATAGACTGTGCTGTCTTAATTTTGGTGCCCTGAGTTTTCTTTGTTTTATTTGTTTTTTCACTTGTTTATCTGTTTTCGATATATGATTTTGGTTTATTTTCATTTTATGTGCTTCGATAAAATTCCTCTTGATATTTTGTTTTAATATAATTTTATTTTTTTATATTTTGAATACAAATAAATGTGCTTATTTTTTGCCTTTATTGGTTTACTTGTTTTACTCTTGGCTTTCTGGGGCGAAATTGCACTTTTGTGGCGTATGTTCACAACACTCCACAAAATAAACAAAGAATAAATCAGAAAATATACCCGAATATTTAGTAGTACGAGAAGAAGTAACACCGATAATTACATTATAAAAGAATTGAGAAAAATGTAATGTGCTCAAGCCCAAGAATACACCGGGTGATGTGGTACGGTGGACGATACAAAAAATTGTGCGCAGACATGTTTTGTAAAATAAATAAAAAAAAATTAATTGTGTAATCACGAAGAAATGTAATATAGGCCTAGAGTTAAAATAATTCGTTTAGTTAGTTCAATTACAATAGATCTGGCGTGAGTTGTATGTTAAAATACTGATCATTCAAAGAATTGTTCTGTGGGAGTGTATGACTTGATTTAGTTTCTTGAACATACTTCATTGCGATGTACGGTATGTCTGCCAAAGAAAACTAAAGAGAGTATGAAAACTTAAATAAGCAAAGTATGATTCAGTCAACCGGTTACATACACAACATAAAATTCCATAAATGTAATCGGGTCAAATTAAGCAAGAATAAACAGTATATCCTTCGTTTATTTGACCTGGTTCCATTTATGGAGTTTGATGTTATGTATGTATCCTGTTGACTAAAGCATACTCTGCTTATTTATATTTTTATATTCTCTTTAGTTCTTTTACAGACATGTACATCGCAATGGAGTATGCTCAAAAAACTAAATCCAGTAACTGCTAAATACTGCCTGTTATTTAGGATGAAGAGTAAAATTTATTATTTTGCGCATATTTTTCTACATGTATTTCATTCATTTGACTGAAATCATCAAAGAACGTAGTTTTTTACGTATGTACCTAGGTCAAGTCAAACGAGTGTATGCCTATAACGTAATAACACACAACTCTAAATTGTAACATTTTACAGGAAGTGTAACTACACAGGCCAGCATAGACTTATGATTAACACAAACACATATGTGTTTTATGGTAAAAGTTTCTTCCTACTATTTTTCTTAGTTTTACAACTTCTCAGGCTATTCCATTATATTTAAAATTTGTTGAATATTATAATGTATTTATTATATCATTAACTTCCAGTCTTAGCGATAGGTTTAAGTCCTGCCAATAATAACACACCGGTACAACAATAGTGTATCTAAAACCCAGCCAGCATGAATTCTGAAACATATTGTCTTTGTGGACTTGGATTGACTGGGTCAAATGTCATCGCCTAAGGCTAGGCTATGCTTCGTCCGATATTCAACTGCACTTATAGGCGATTTCCCTACATTTAAATAACATTAGACTATCCTCTCGGTGAAACTTGTGCTTTAGCATCCCCCCTCCCAACAAGGAGCTGACTGATGTCTGTCGATGACCTTTATTTTGCTGCTGGGAGATGCCTTTTCTTTGTGTAGCACTCATAAGGATAGTTTCCCACTTTTGTTCACTACCCGGTGCCCCAAGGAGGTTGCGATGGTTTATTCAAGCGTAATTTATAGCCCTATCAACCCCTTCAGATTTGTTTACTCTCCACCACTACTCCCGACAGCGGAACACACGACGAAGAATGAGTCATCACTCGAATCACGCGTCGCGTCGTCTACATCTCTTTGAAAATCGATCTTCGCCGTCCACACTTTCCTCAAAGCTCAACGGTCGCTGTCAGTCAACACATGAGGCCTACCTTACCGTCGTTTTTCTGCGGTTGCGTCTTCCTGTACCGACTTGGGAACGGAAGTCTTGAAGGTCGATGTGAGAAGATCATAAATTTCCCTGATGCATTGCTTGCTGAAGTAGCAGCCACTACATACGCCATGTTAGAATATACTGAGCTTCCTTGCTCCGCCCATATTCCTGCATCACTTAGGGTAGCCCTATGTTTCCGCTTACAGAGGCAGGGATGGTCATAGTTACAAGGCCGTGCGTTTGCGTTTACAGAAGAATGCCCAGATACATGGTAAAATATTTACAACAATTCGTAGATTTTTTTTCGTTCCTGCGGTGCCGTATCAGTTTCTTCTTCGGAGGGTAATTAATATGGTTTGTTTTCATACTATTTACTGAGGATGGCTTAAACAAATGTTTTACCATCTACATTCCTCCTAATTTCGTCATTATTTTAGAGTTATTGGTTTAAAATTCGTAATCAGTTAGTAAAACACCCTCACTAAAATATGAACTTTTGGTGTAACATAAGTTTACTTTACAGAATTTATTGAAATGTCTTGAAGAAATGAACTGCTTATTTACCCATTTTGTATATATTATCATTATTTATTTTTACATGTTGTTACGGTGTCGCAATCCCGCAGCGTCGGTGGCGTCGCGGAAGAGTAGGAGGACGATTGCACAACCCCGCGACGTCGGTGGCGTCGCAGGACGGCAGTAAGTGGGTGCTGGGTAATCAACAAGTCACCAAAAAGTGGCGGATTGCGGCAACGGTGGTATCCCAGGAATCCGATGACTCGAGGAGTTAAGTGGGTCTTAACACTTACCCTAACCCTTCCACTAGCCTCTATTTCTGTATTGCTGTATTTCCTTGTTCTCTATTCTAATAAACTCTTGTTACCTTCCATCTCTGGCTTATTTATCTTCCCCTTCCCAGGCTAAACTTTATAACATTGGTGGAGGCGCCGGGTCTGTCTGTCTGTCTGTCGTCGAGCGGTCGTCCACCAGCACTCATCAGATCAACAGCAGTGCAGTTCTCCGCCGGGGACTCGGGCTCGAGCCCCGGCGGGTGCGTGCTCGTCCGTCGATGCCGTCTCCTCATCAATCCAGCTTTCGGTAAGGTCGTCAGATCTAGTTATGTGGCAGCAACTCTCAACTTAATATAATAACTTAATAATCAGTAATATTGCGCTCCCCTCCTAATAAATAGATCACGATGTAACATATTTTGTATTCAGAGTACCTGCCTTTGTAGTATAGTAAACGCCCGTTTAACCATAACTGTCTCTTAGGCCCGGTTTCTCAATGTCTGATTTTCTTCTGGTTATCTTCCGATTAAAATTTAACCAATGGTTAGCAACAATATCTGTTTCTAAAGTACTGATTAAGATTAATCAATGGGTTAGAAGTCGGTAACCATTGGTTATCTTAATCATAAGAAGAGGTATTGATTACAGAGTTAAACACGACTTTTAAAGCAAACAAGATTATAAACAATGACAATTTTTTAGGTTATGATGACAGATGATTTAAATTTCTTGTTTTAAGAAAATGATGATGATGATGAAGAAATAGTAGATTTCATAAACAGGCCAAGACTTTTTCGGGAACGCCCAAGTCACATGTAAATAGATGACCATGAATTTGTTACGCAATTGCGGCTGAGTAAAAATACTGTCCTAGCACTACTAGAAAAAATTGTACAGCTGGAAGTGATCACAGACAGGTGTGTACTTATTTATTGCATGTTTTGTTTACCTCCCATAAACTTTAGTACGTTCTGGTAAGTAATATTCTTTTGTAGGTTATGTGAAAACATTTGATGGTTATGTCACATGCCTTTGATGTCTCTATACTTCCATACATTATTTTGCATGATTGGTTGGAAACCTATGTTAGATGTATGTAATAGTACGTATCTTGGGTAGTGGTAATAAAAAATATATTTTTATTTCTTCTGAAAAAATAAAACATTCGATGATCAAGGAATCTGGATTGAAAAGTTCTTAATATATATTTGTAGATAACTTTACATGTTTTTCAATACTTTTGTGTGATATAATACCTATTGTAGGTTATGTTATTGTTACATAATTGTGTAGGTTATATCACACATATAGGTTCCTCGATGAATAAAATTCTACTTCGATTTTCTTCCGTGCATCTTCTTTATGCTTCCAAGTTACGGCATCAGTTTTTTTTTTATTCTATGATACGTGCGTATTTTTCAGCACGGGAAATTAGCATTTCTGTTTCCACAGAAACAAAATTTTTGGCACGCGGCCGCTTATTTTTTTCCATTACGTATACAAACACTGCTAACCAGCACAACTAAATAAACAAATAAAAGCTTTACTGCAGCCAATCACAAGCTTATATGTCATTGCATGGTTGCCACATTTACCTTAACCGATACTTAGCTAAACATAAGATTAAAGTACGTTGAGAAACACTTCAGATTTAATCACCACTTAATCAATAGGTTAAATATAATCATAGGATTATCTAACCAAGACTTTAATCAGGCATTGAGAAACCGGCTCTTAGTCTTTTACCCTAAATAACATCTAAATAAACCCACAGTGTAGCTACCATCTGAGTGAAACCCCCCTAAACTAATAACTTATGAACCCCCAATATAATAACGAAATACAAATAAAACCATTTTGTTTTTGTTTTTTACTTTTTTATTATTTTCTGCGCGCAGTGTTGGTTTTGACTGTACCTGGGGTATCTTACCTATTTCCTTTACTGGAGATATAATATCTGTTTGTTCTACCTTATAATTCTGTTTGTGGCCTGTTGTGCCGACATTTTTGTTTGTTTCTGAATTTTGTATTTCCTGGGGAAACTGTTTCTTTTTAACTGACTGCAATTTTTTGTTTCCATGTGGTGTGGGTTT